>JARYZH020001038.1:0-44478 GCA_030021035.2 Notholithocarpus densiflorus | reverse complement strand
TTTACGTATAATAATTTAATTGGTATCAAAATTATGGGGTGTTACAGTGGACCTTTTGGCTAAAGAAAGATCTTCTAGTAGTGATAGCTTTACTTTGTAGTCGCACACACTACAAGAAATTTGGTTATTTTCAACGGTTGAAACTGTTGAAAAAAGTACTAAAAACCGTTGAAAATACTATTTTCGACAGTTAAAGTAACCGTCGAGAACCGCCATTAAAAACTATGTCGAAAAAAATTTTCTACGGCCTATGCAACCGTCAAAAAAAATGTTACACTTTTATCAACGGTTAATAAACGTCGAAGTATTATTAAAAGCCATTGAAACATAAACACATAAAGATGCTTAATACTTTTTTCTAAATGTACTCAACCGTTGATAAAGGGTATCTTGAGATAAATTTCAACGGTTTGTAAACGTTGAAATAAGTATTTTCTTTAAAATAAATAAATAAACAAATTTGGATGCACTTTATACATTGATCAAAATTTAATAACCTAATTCAAAATATAATGTAAACACAATTGTGCAATTCCTAATTAAATTTACAACAACCAATCAACTACCCTTTTAACACAATAAAAAAAACTGTACAAATACAATGGATAATCAACTTATCCATTTTATCTATTCAAATGGTCTTTGCCTTTTCTCAAAAATAAATAAATAATTTATTACCCTAGGAAATCAAATATCTAACTATGATATGTGAATATTGAAGTATTTGCAACTCATTGGGTGGAAAGATTTGTCTACAGACTACACAATTCCCACTATCAGTGTGTTGTTGCAATTTCAAGTTTTTACTGCTGGGAAATGGGAACCAACTTCATGAGCTCACCACCATGAAGCAAATATAAACACTAGAATTTTGCATAATAACAAAACAGTTGAGCGAATGTAGACATTATAAGATTTATTGAGAAAAAGGGTGTAAGGAAGTATTCCTTTTACATTAAAGAGGTTTGATGAATAATAGTAACTTTGTTGCTTCTCACAACTGAATAAGGAAATATTTGTTAAAAATTTTTACACGGAGTCTGGTTGCTAGTCCCATGCTTACATTGAGGTTGTTGGTTCTGACTCTTCAACTCATCTCCAGCTAAAAGAAAGAATGTTGTGTGCCTGAAAAACATAAAGATAAGCATAAAGTGTAATGAAATTTGAACTCAAAAAAGAGAAAATTGAATATTACAAGATGTGAAATATATGTGAGACAAAATTTTAAGTCAGAAAATTTTATACCTGAAAAAGTTCATCATTCTAACTTTTGAGTCAGCATCAATATCCGTGGTGCCATCCAATGCTTGTTGCATGTGATGTAACCACCACTCTGCAGCTCAATGCGTGATAGGGAATGGTCAGTGGCATGCAATCAGAGCAGGACGACCTGCCAAACATTAAACTAGTACAAAGAATTCAAATCTAAAAATCAATAACTTTTAGAAGGATGAAACCAATAGGTAAGTATCTATCCCAAACTCTTGGATATCATTAGGAAGAAAAGGCAAAGACCATTTGAATAGATACAAAACATACTAACAGAATAAAAGCCTTCAAAGTATGGTGTTGAGTGTAGATATTGGAAAATAAATCAAATGGTCAACAACTTTATCCAAAGTACAGAAATAGTTCAAAGTTCAAACCAAACCTTCAATTTGAAACATTTAATTCCATTAATTCATATCAACATGATCCATATCCACCGTTGAATTATCCATAAGTAATAATTTGAGACGGCATGTTGTAATAATTTCGAGGTTCTGTTTTTATTACAAAATGCCACTGAGAATTCTTTATGCTTTTCACATAAAATACTTGCTTTGCTTGAGATGCTAACACAAAAGGTTCATTACTCTTTAATGAACGTGTTACATTCACAAGAGTTCGACCGTATGTATCAACGACAATCCCTCTACCATGATGGTCAACATCCCTCCATTCACATTTAAACATTACAATCTTATTGCCTCCCATGTAGTGTAATTCAATGATATCAGTTAAGACACCATAATAGTCACGATTGCCTGAATTTGCATCTCCTTTTACCAAGACTCCACAACTTTGAGTTCTTCTTTTACAATCGATTTCATTTTTACGAAATCTAAAACCATTAACAATGTACCCATTATAACAAACAGCTTCTTCTGATGGTCCACGAGCTAGATCTAATAGTTGCTTGCTCACTTTCCCTTCATCATATAATTGAGTAATTTTACCAGTTGAACTAAATGAACCATATAAATCACATTATTGAGAAAAGCAACTTAGACAGTAAACTCAAAAGCATTTGGCATTTACATGAAGGAACATCAATGTTCACCTTAAGGAGTAAAAGTCCTATGACACCAAGTACAAGCCCTGCGCCTCCAACAAACCCAATGGACTCACCAAATAACAAAGTTGCAAGAATAGCCACTGTTAAAGATTAAGAGTCAATTATCTAATCATCAAAACTCAATTTCATGTTTAAACTAGCATTTCCATTGGTCAAGAAAGTCAACTTAAATGGCGATGATCATATTAAAAATTTATATTAAAAAATATAAATGACGATAATCCTATACTTGCAACAGATTAAGGTTGTGCTTAAAACAAAAGGGGTGTTAAAAATCATATTAAAAAATCTGGTGAAAACTGCCTTATTAGTATTTGTGCTTAAAACATACAAAAAATGATATGAAATACCAAGGTTTTAGGAGAATAATTTATCTTAGATCAACCTGACTTTTCTTTGTTTAGAGACACGGTCATACTCCACATGATATGAAATATAAATCACAACAGCCTAGAACCTATATAAGGATGGTTCAAAAAACAAATGCCATGAATTGACACTCCTTGCGATGAAAATGATCTATATAAAAAACACCAAACACACCTCTGTTTTAATTCCAAGTGCCAATGACAATACAGCAGCTATGATCAAGATGATAAGGTTTAAAACTTGGCAAGCTTCCCAAAGGAACCTCTGCAGGAAATAATGGAGCATGGAAACAAATAAAGAAAAAGGAAAAGAAAACCAAAAGAAAATGACAGAATTTAAGTTTACATTAACTCAAAGAAAAAGAAAACCCATACCCAAAAATTTTCTTTATTCCTCCTTGCTATTTCTTTTATTTTACAATGTCTATCGCTTTGTGCTTGCCTCATTTATATGCATTGGTGACCTTAACCCAAGCAGGAATAAAGCAGTTGGTTCTTTATTTGCTAGCTACAACTAAAGAAATGTTTTAAATAGCTATAAAAATTTATATTCCTTTGTATAGTTTATTTAAGATTGTATCATTCCCATAGGATGCAATAAATAGGCAAAAACTTGTCTTAAGTTGAAGTGATTACAGACCAACTAAAACTATTGAACAATTAAATACAAATTCTCTAAAAATAGAAAGGCAACTACCAAAAAGTGCAAAATAATGTTTTGATAATCAAACCTAGTTGTAGCGAGCTTTAATTCTTGTTGTTAAATGTGTAGATGCTGGAAATACCATAGGTTCCACAAGTTTCCTGCAAAAATGAATGAAAATCAGACTAAAAAGTTCATTTTTCACCTTGATGATGTTTCCACCCTTAGTTTTTCTAATGAATAAGTGATATTATTGATCAATAAATCAAACTAGAAATATAAATACCAATTCTCATTAGGGGAAACCTGAGACTCCAACAACACAGGGTCAGAAGTCAGACACCAACCCTTAACCTGTTCTAGCACTCAAAACAGAGAAAGAAATGTTCCACTTACTACATAAGACCCTATAACAATGTGAAATGGTCACTACTTTGTAACTACCGGCACACAACCTCACATAATTTTTGATCTGTTGCATTAGAGCCTCCTCTAACAAGATTCTTCCATTAAACATTGTAGCATTTCTCTGAATCCAAACATGATACATTGATGCAGCCCAAACTAGTTTACAAGGGGAGGATTTGAACCCTCTTTTCCGCAAATTAGTTAAGGGGAATTATTTGAACCCACTTCTCCCCTTTCTTCTCTTCTTAGAGTTTTATTTGTCAAGAAACTCACTTTATCGTCAAGGAAGGTACTTCATTAGCCTCTAATTTTGTCTAGTACTTACTCCTTGAAGGGAAATTTCTTCAGCCAAATCAATTCAAACAGCTTAGTCTAATGGCTTCTTTTTCCCTTCACTGCCCTCTAGCAAATTAAGCTCATACAATGTCTAAGGCCATATTCCAACTAAAGATTAGTCTGAAACCAAAAACCAGCCAACATTGGTGAAACCAAAACCTCTGGGACATGGTCCCATAAACACACTAGGGAATGTAATCCCAAAAAATTCGTACAATTCCCGATTTTATAAAAAAAATTTTAAAAAATAGTCGTGGTTTTACTACAATATTTCACAAAGAAACTATAAAATCAGAGTAACTTATTATGAATGCAATGGCTACCAAAAAAAAAAAAAAAAAAAATTAAAACAGTGAGGAACAAAATAGGAACCTAAAAGCTTGAGTACTAAGTTGTAAGCTCTAATAAGCATTTTTAGCTCCAAGTCTGCAACTATACAGCTACATTAGCTTTAGCTGCAAGATTTTTTTTTTTTTTAATTTTAATTTTCGTTTAATTCAATATCTATGAATAATTAAGAAGATAACCTATTTTCCTTCATTTACCTAAATTTTCTCACAAATCAAAGAGAGAAAAACTGCAAAATATAAAATAAATAAATAATAACAAGAAATACAAGGCAGAGCATTCTTGGAGGGTAATAGGAATGTATTCTGGAGCTTCTTGTCCATATATTTGTTTGAAAAAACAACAAAAATTCAAAAACAAATTAGAATCTAGTTTGTATAAACAATGAAATTGAAATTGAAACCCTAGAACAAATTGCAGATGAGAGAGAAAGAATGAGAAATTACTTCTTCAGATCTGGAGGCTAGCCCGATTTGCTCATATTGAAGACTCTGAGAGAGTGAGTTAGAGAGAGAGAGTGAGATTTTGCAACCCGTGGAATATAAACAACAATATTGAACGAATGAGATCTAGAACTCACCTATATAGCTCTTCGCTTTTTGCTCTTCGGTAATTTGCTCTTGATTACGAGAGAGAGGGCGCGAGAGAGATAGGGCGCGAGAAAGAGAGAGCTATTGTATAAAACTTTGATATAAGCTCCGTGTTCTTTATTTTAAACATTTTCACCAATATTTCATTTATATTTTCTACGTTCATTCAACCCGTCGATAAAACATTTCATTTATTTTTTCCACGTTCATCCAACCCATGGATAAAACATTTCATTTTTTTTCCGCATTCATCCAACTGTTAATAAAATTTTACCCTATTTATGTTTTTTTTTTTTTTTAACACTTATTTCAACAGTAATGCTAAATGTGGAAATAAGTATGTGAATTTCCTTCCTTTACTCAACAGTTGAATATAACTGTAGAAAATTAAAGCTTTTATCAACATTTTTTAGTGACTGTGGATAAAAGCATGTTGAAAAAACTTAGGTTTGTTGTAGTGACACCCCTTTCTTCATCTTGTACCATTTATTTTCGGATGCTTGGGGTACTTCATACTCGAGACTTTGTAACTTGGAAAAAGCTAAAACCACAAACTAGTTTACAAAGTGCTAATGTGGTGAGTGGTTATTGATAAGTAAAAAAATGATATTAGTGGTGAATCAAATGAGAACCAATAAGAATTTGTCACATCAATAGTTTGTAAAAATGTTGTAAAATAATTTGTAGTTATAACATTACTCTTATAACTTTTAGTGTTGTTTAATTAAATTCCTCTATACCAAAAAAAAAAAAAAAAAGTTTTTATATATTCTTCAAAAGATAAAGTCAATTTATGCATAATAAATATAAAAATAAAAAATAAAACACATGTTCCTAAAAAAATATATGTTTTATATTTACTTGTGCGTTAGGTGTAGCTTGTCATGCGAAGATGATGGAGCTGTTATCGTTGGTGGACTTTCCATAAGTATTTGGCTTTCCTTAACACTCCCCTTAGGTTGGAGTGTATGTTCAAAATACTCAATTTTTTAAGGTGAAGTGAAGGCAAACTTTAATAGAAAACGTCAACGAATTATAGTTCATGCGAACGCAATAGAAATTAAACACTCAAGGAAAATTTTTATTATTATCTTTTTCAACTCATCAGTCAAGTCAAATAAATAAGTTAAAAAGAAAAGTCAAGTATGTGTTTGAATCTCAAATATGCGGAACACTTTTGGTCTCTACATTTTAAATCAATTCCCATTTTGGTCCTTATTTTTTTAGAATTGTTACAATTTTAGTTCCTATCATCATCTTAGTAACGGAAATTGCCTATGTATTAGTAAGAGTGTACCATTGACATATTAGATACTAATGTGACTAATAAAATTAAAAAAAAAATTATTTGGAATTTAAAAATGCCATGTTAGCATTTTTTTTTAAGCCACATAAAAAAAACAATAAAAACAAAATTCAAAACTTCTGATTTAAAAAAAAAATTTTTAATTAAATTTTTTTTTTCTTTTCATTATTGTTTTGAAAGAACATGTTCTTCATGCTCTTCTCCAAATAATTGGTTGCTCAGAGAAATAAAAATTCAAGATTTCTTTTTCTTTTCTTGCATTTTTTTAGTATTAAGGGCTGTTTTTGCGTGTAGCCACGTATCATCCACTGGAGGGTGACCTTGCTAAACCCGGGTTTGTTTTGAGTAATTGAGTCTGGAACTCAACATTAGGCCGAAAATACCAATGGCTTCCGATGCATTTTTAAGCCTATAAATAAATAAAGCCCAAAGTCTAAGAATCGCGATAATGGTTAAAATAAATAGATAATATGTTTAGTATAATAGCTTTGATTAAGTGGTGTGTTGAAGATCATAATTAATGATGTATGTTGAGTGATATCCAATACTAGATAATAATTAATAAATTATTATTTGTCCAGCAATGGGATGGTCTGAAATATTCATGTCTAGTTGTGGTATAGTTCATGTTCAATATAATAAGATATGTCCAGCAATGAGATAGGTTCAAAATAGTCAATGTCCAGTTGTGGTATAATTCATTTTCAATATAATAAGATATGTCTAGCAAAAGTTTATATCCAAATAATATATGTCCAGCAATGGTTTATGTCTAAATAATATATGTCAAATAGTTTATGTACAGATGTGGTTTATGTTTAAATAATATATGTCTAGTAGTGGTTTATGTCCAAATAATATATGTCAAATAGTTTATGTCCAACTGTGGTATATGTTTAAATAATATATGTCCAATAGTGAGGGATCAATTGATTAATGTATATGTTCATTAGTGAAATCATGTTTATAAAATAGTAATATAATATTAAAGAAATTTGTATCTAGCAATACAGTAATAATGAGTTAATATATACTCAATAATGTAATTTCAGAGATAGAGAAATATTGACTTATCTTGTATAGGGATGGCAATTTTGCCCCGCCCCTCCCTGCTTCACCCCGTGCGGGTTTTCCCCGCCCCGCAAAGGTGGTGGGGCAGGGATAGGGCGAGATTTTAGACCCGCACTACGGGGCGGGGCGGGGATGGGTTTACACTTTTTAGACCCACCCTGCCCCGCCCCATCCCCGCCCCACCCCGCATTAATAAGGGTTAAATTGTAATTTTTTCATACCCTAAAACCCTACTATTTAAACAAAAATATCATTAGCTTATTTTATTCTATCTAACGTGGCTCTACCTCTTTTTTCTCTCTAGCAAAGTTGGAAATAAGGTACCAATTTTAACGTTTTTTTTTTTTTTTTTTTTTTTTTTTTGTCTTTATTAGAAACAAATTTATATACTATTGAATTACTGGTTTCATTCATGATTCATACATCTTTCTCAACTTACTTTTCACCATGAACATAATATAATTTTTTTTTAATGAGGTACGGGTCTGAGGCTCTAAATATTTGTGTCTGTGTCATTGTTTTTGTAATTTTGTGTGGGCATTTGGCTGCTTAACAACACTGCTTCTTTATGCTTGTCAAAATCCATATCTATTTTACAAGCTGGGTTTTTGTTTTTTAATTTTTGGAGAACGAGATGATGAGGAATATGTTTCCCTATTGGTTTGAATGCAAATATGATGGCATCAATCATGTACTAGCTCTAGCTGATTGTTCTCGTTCTCCACACAAAAATTATATACAATTTAATTTAGTTTTCTATATTTTTATTAAAAAACATAAGGTACAGGTTTGAGACTTTGTCCCATTCTCTATGAAATAGTCACAAAATGGGAGGAATTAAAAAATGCACACTACTTAGTATAAAGGAGATTTGTTTTAGTGTTTTTTAGGCCAATGAAATATAAACATTTAGATAATATTATTTAATTTTTGCTAAAAATTAGTTTGATTTGATAGGATAAATTTATTTATAATTTCAAGTATATTTTTATTATTGAAACATGTCATTTTATTTGAAAAAATGGTAATAGTTGTAGGGAAAATTAACAAGAAATAAAGTTTTATGGTGTAGGGTGGGGCTTCGCGGGTCTTCGCAGGGCCTTAAGGGGCGGGGATGGGGCAAGAAAAATCCATGCGGGGCAGGGGCGAAGATCTCATCCTTCAGCTCCACCCCGCCCCATTGCCATCCCTAATCTTGTATGTTTATGACTCCAGCCATATAACAACAGTGGGCTGATAACATTCCAGCAGTATGATAAAATGAGTCCAGCTGTAGAGTATGCTATGATGAGTCCTTTAATGATGACTTTAAGGTTGAAGGGGAAAAATGAGTGCAACTAGAGGGAGAGAAATATGTCCAGCCGTGTACAAAAGCTAGTTAAATTTATCATCTTTATCATACACTTAAATGAATTTCTCCGTGATAATGCTCTTTTAATTCTTAGTGAGACATGAGTAATATTGCCTTTCATGAGAAGGGCTTTTGGTATGAGATATTTGTGCCTTCTAGGAGAATGGCTTTTTGTATGATAAGTTTATGCATTCCATAAGAAGGCTTTTTAGTATTAAAAATATATACCTTCTATGGGAAGGGCTTTAAAATGAAATCTTTGTGCCTTCTAGGAGAAAGGCTTTTAGTATTCGATGTTTATATGTCTTCCATGAGAAGGGCTTTTGTAATATGCTCTTGGAAGAGTGTTTGGTATCTTTTGAGATGAATGGAGATGGTAAGAAATATATATGTTTTATGAGATATGGTGTTTGTAATATTTATGGGAATGATATATAGATACTTTGTAGGAAATGGGTTTGTAAGATATAAGATAAATATGTATAGGTACTTTAAGAGATATGTAATCTTTAAGATATATGAGAAAGTATATCTAGATAATTTGTGGGATATGGATCTTATATTATGTATGGAAAATATATATGGGAAATATGTGTGGGTACTTTGTGAGAGATGAGCTTTGTAAGATGTAAAGAAGTATGAGAGATACTTTATGAGAAAAATGTAAGCTGTAAGAAGTATGAGAAGTATGTATAGGTACTTTGTAAGAAATGAGTTTGTGAGATATATGAGAAATATGTATATATACACTTTATGAGGAATGGCTTTGTGAAATACATGAGAAATATGAGAGATATGGAAAACAAAGATACTAAAAATCTAATATTAGTGTTGTTGGATTGGATTTTGTGTTATGTGATGGGTTGTGTCTTTCTAAGAGGAGAGATTTTTGTAAGAGAAGTGGAGGAGTATGGAGATGTGTTTATGGGCAGCAAAATAGATGGATTTTTTAAATATGGATAGTAAGAGTTGAATTTAGAAGAGTTATAAAGTGTAGTGTTTGCTTACTAAGAGAAGGGGTTTTTGTAAGAGAAGTGTTTAGATGTTTAGAAGATATGGGCAGCAAGATGATAAAGTTTCAAAATATGGAAAATAAGAGAATGTGTATAAGATGGGTGATGGTGTGTGTAGTGTGTATAGCTTGGTCCTCTTTATATAGAACCAAGTATGAAACTAAAATGAGATTTGGTTGAAGGAATAATCAGCAAATGAGGAAAGAGGTTTAGCAAAAAAAAGGTAGTTTCTTTAGTGGGTTTCAACTTTTAGCCAAAAAGTGGAAAATATGAAACTTTAAGGTTGTTGTCCCAGCTGTTACTTCGGGCTGAAATAGATGATGTTGTAAGAAAAATACATGTTTGTATTGCATACTAAACATACGCAGCGGAAAATTAACAGATCTACTTTATTCGCAATAGATAACATGTGCTATGTAAGTTTCAGAATTTAAGAACAAGAGAGTGTACCTTGATGTGGTGAAATTCAAAACCGAAGATCAGAAGTTCTTGAGAACACTTTTAATCTTCACTCCAATTCCACTTGATGCCCAAGATGTGTGGTCTCTCAATCAGTTATACGTGTATGTTCAAGAAGAGAATGAAAAAGTGTCCAACACTCACATACATACCATTTCATGTTCTTACCAAAATCTGTATGTTTCTCTCCTTATAACTGATTATCTAATTGGGCTAGCCTTTTGAACCTTTCCAATTGGGCTTTAGTGTGTGGTTTGGAGTGGGACCAAAAGGGAACAAATAAGACACTAGCTCCAATGGGCCTTGGGCTTTTCTGTCAACTCTTGACAAGTCCAAAGTTACCATTAATTATATTTAATACCACTATATAAATATAATTGCACTCTAGGCCTTATTAATAAATTATATCCCAAGACTTTATTGTACATGCAACCCCTTCATAAAATATTCGTAGTAACACAAAGTCATGAATGAAGACTGCCACTTTGTGAATTACTACATCTTAATCCTTGAGTACCCGGTTTAATCCTTTAAGTTATTCATCATATATGTATGAAATCCAATTTCATAAATATATACTTTAGTAACTATTTACTAAAGTAGTTAGGCCTAACATTCTGAATAACAAATCCATTAAACTTATCTTAAGGGAATATTTTGTATCTCCGTTAAGAGACTATGAATTCTATCTTGAGAATATCTGTTCCATCAACACTAAATGTGACTGCCCAACATATTGAGGTTTTGACCGTTACTTTATATCTCACTCCTGATATATCAAAGCAACCTACACTTCATGATCAGGTCCATTATTCTCTCAGGATTAAGAGTTCATGTGAATATAAGTTGTGAGATTTATTATTCAATTGATAGTCATTAGAAGAATAATAAATCTCACTGCGGTCTAGTTCAATATGTCTTAACTCTTAAAACATAGCAACATATCAACTAGAAGTCACCACTTCCATGATCAAGACAAATCATCTTAGTTGAAATGTTATAGTCTTCGCAGATGAAACACTCAATTTCATCACCGACTTCGAACTAAATTTTGATTTTACAAAGAACTTGTGGTTTATATCTTCTGTGACTTTTCACATAAATCACATACTATACATCTCATAAACTATATGATAATGTCCGAATATTCATGTTACCATTATTTCAGATTATAATAAAACAACTTTATTAATTACAATATTAAGTCATACATCATGTTATACATAATGTCATACATAATATCATACATAGCATCATATAATAGAATTTAAGGGCACTAATCCTAACAGATGTCAGCTAAGTGATGTCATCTGCTGGAGAGAATATTCAACATTTATTTCATGGATTTGACTTAAAATGGTAAGATCTCTTTTATGGAATCTTTGCTTCTTCAGGTATGGCAACGTTGTTGGGGTTGAGCATTAATGGGCTGATGGTGCCATTTAGGACATGTGTCAGCCGCTGGTCATGCTGCTAGTGTTCTACTAGACAGGTTACTTTTTTTGGGGATTTATACGATTAGTACATGGTTCTAATATAGTATAGTTTTAGTAAGTAATAAACTAATTGGCTGGTAATTAATGAAACTTTTGTTTTAGAAGAGAAGAAATTAATTAATGAAACTTTAGAGGTCTAGTTATGGTTTCTTTGTGTTGTGACCAAATCTTGGAGAGAAGAAGAGTATTTAATGCTGAAATCTAGCAGCTGAAAGGGAGTATTTGGGCTGATCTTGCATTTATTGCTGGATTATAGTAGCTGGATGAGATAATAAATATATTTCTTATATTTTGGAAAATAGAGATAGCCAATTAGGTTTGGGCATGTGTTTGGGCTAGATTTAGATGAAAATGGTAATATAATTTATGTAAAATAATATAGTTAGTTTTCAAAATTTGTATAAGAACGGTTGGAGATTGAATGAATTGTTACTTGGTTAGCATTTAGATGGCTGGACCTATTGAACATTTGTTATATGATGAATATTAAGTTTTAAGTAAAGAGCATTGGGGAGTTTTATCATTTTAAGTGTTATGTGATATGAGAGGCTTACCAGATGTTACCTATTGCACACTGAACTCCGTCTGAGAGGTTGGAGGAACATATCCCGAGCAACATGTTTCTTTTATCAACTTTGCCAGAGTGGGCTTTAGCAACATATTTCTGGCCCTCCAAACCACGACTCCCAAACTGTCCCCCCATTGACTCCTTGAGCTTAGATCATAAGTCAAAAAAATGAGATAATTTGTAGGCACAATGTCGTCTTGTGCAAATATGGGCTTTTATTGGGCTGGAAGCTTCCATGAGTATGAAGAAATAATACGGGCCGTGATCCTTGAATCTTTGCTTGAGCCTGATCCATATAATGATGTTGATGATGTCGTGGGTCATGAGCCCAATGAAATAATGCCTTGTGGTGTGAAAAAAAAATATCCTCAACGCCCCTTAGCCAACCCATCAAATCACCAAAAACACTTGAAACCAAGCAAATTAAAGCGAAATGAAAACCTTCCAGCAATACACATGTTCATCCAAATTTATAACCCAACAAAGCAAACTCATATGAAAACCAAATAGCAAAAACCCAGATTATTTCAATTTCTCCATACAAGCAAAATCTATATGAAACTAAAGAAGCCAAACCCACATATGGCGAGACTAAAACCAAAGCAGAGAAGATCGAGATTGAGCAGATCAAACCCATATGAAACAAAACTAAAACCAATAAACCCATTAAACCCATATGAAACAAAAACTAAAATTAAGCCACCGTCAATGCATCCACCACCGTCATGTTTCTTCATCCGTTCATTCCTTCATCAGCAAAAACTAACTCCCCAAAATGTCAACCCGGTCCACACTTAACATTTTACCCAACAACCCAAATCCTTAACCCACCACCCTAACCAATCTACACCACACAAATCTAATCCTTAATGCTATTGCCATCATTGATCTTAAACTCTATTATCGATTAAACTCTGAAAACCAAAATTATAGATCTAGAAACCCAAACACACCTACCAAAAATCATAACACGAAGAGCAAAACTCATTAATGAAAATGGTGATCCTTGATGAACTATGGCTTTGTGGGGTTTTTCCATAGCTTGAAAAGAGATTGTTTAAGGGTTAGGTGGGCAGTAATATCGGATGGATGCTCTACCACATTGTGTATGTTTTAGAAGTTAGGGTATCTTTGTTGAATTGTGGACTTATTAGGTTGCTTTGTCTGTATAATCATGTGGGATACGCAACTATCACCACCACTTATGGAATAACTAAATGGAGGCTATATCTCATTGTCCACATTGGTTAGAAGTGTTAAATGAAACAGAAATTATGTTAGGATTCATGTAAATACCATAAGTATGAAAGAAAGCTTTATAATTATCATTAAGTTAGGCCTGAGAAAAGGCAAATAGATTACAAAAGGGTAAATTGATTACAAATCTTGGAAACAAAAACAGGTTCAAAAAAAAAAAAATTCATGGCTTTATTTTTTATTACAAGAAGCTTGTCTTTTGGGGGCTTGGCGAGGCTGGCGGATTCTTTGTGGAGGATCTTTGGACCTTTACCCGTGAGGTCCTCCTTGGTAGTATAGGGAGAGTTGCCAAGACAATCTCTCCATGTTGTGGGGGCCTCTTTTTTTCCTTGGGAGAGGTCTTAAAGGGCAGCAGGAAGTGGGCGACATTATGGGCCACTTCCTTGGTTATATACATTTCTTTCCGGCAACCTTAGGAAATTTGCTTTGCCTCATGAGTACATTGGTGAAGGAAGAACTGTAGAATTTAGGCTCTCACTTACTTGATCTACCTCCTTGGAGGAGTGTCAGCAGGAGCCTGAGGAGCACCGAAGCACGGATCGCAGGAAGGGTAATACACACTCTCACTGCTCTCCTAAGGGCGAGATGAGGCCTCGACACCAGGCTGGTTGAGGGAGGCCTCATTCACACTTGGAGCGATGGTACCTGCACACCTCCAGAGACCTCCATTTGGAACTTCTACTTCAATCTCACCTCCCACTTCATACATCCTACTCAGGCTTGATCCTTGCCCTTCTCACCTCCTCGGTTTTACTTCGTTAGAGCTTTTATTTGGTCTTTAGGCGTAGCGGCTTTCGGCCTCGCAGCCAGTTGAGCCACGCCCTGCTAACCCGCCTTTGTCCAAGAGATTTGCCTCCAGCGCTTTTCTTCTCTCTTTCCTTCTAAGTAGCTTATTAGTCGGCTCTTGAGTTTTTCTCATACAGAAAGCCTCCACGGCGACAATGCGCTGACCTCTTAAAGATCCTTATGTTCTGTGAGAGCTTGTTCACTATTTTCTCGATACACAATGCGTGATTTGAACTGACCTTCCGAGGAAGAAGAAATACGAAGGTTAGGAAAACAAATATAAGTATAAATATAAAAAAAAAAAAAGGGGGAAAGGGAGACGTTAGTGAACTTACGGTCACGAAGTCCCCTCTTTAAGCTAGGAAAACCTCGTGCCTCATTAGACAGGTGACCCATGTCCCCGAGGCCATTAATAAAAGCCCTGTTCCACGGCATCGGCCACATCGGCCTCCCTTGCTGGAAATCTCTGATTGAGGGCATCGGCAACGAGGGGAGCTCCATCAATGTTATGGCGGAGTCTAAGTTTGGGACCCCCAACAGGAATCCACTTCTCTTATCCACCGGGGTTTGCGTGCACGGCTGTAGCTCCCTTCTGGGGCTGGCCTCCTTGGATAAAAGGCCTTTCCCTCCTTCCACCCGCCGGGCCTTTTCTAATCCCTCTTCCTCTTGTAGTCGGCGGGGGTCGGGTTGGAGAGGTTGAGTGGACGGAGAAGAGCTTGGCTTGGGTGGCCTTCTACGGTGTGCATTGCCCCCATAGGACTCCATCAGGTCTGAAGGCTCGATGCAGTTACGCGCTAGAGAGCCCCACCAAGCCTTGGAATGGAATCTCCTTGTGTGCAGCTTGAGATTTATTGCTAAGGTAAATGACTAAAGTCAACGGTAGAGCCTCACGGGGATTGAGTCGTTTGAAGACCTGAAGTAAATCGAATCAAGCATTTCAACTATGTCTACTTTATCTTCTTCTTCTTCTTCTTCCTCTTTGATGGCTGGCTATGAAAGAGGTCGTTTAAGTCCTCGGCCTTGTCGGAGAGTGGTTCTACTTCTAATACACCTTATAGTCAGGTCTGGGTTGAGAAAGCCGGGCATAACGGCGTTGATTAGGTGCGGGCACGGGTCTTCGCCTTTATCACACACTTCAATGCTAGGAAATTGGACGAGGAAGAGGGTTGTGGCCGAGGATGAGGTAGGCCCCTCTTAATTGACCGTCCTTGTGAATGAAAACCTCGGCCCAAGTATCTTGTCTAGGCCCGAATTTGGTTGACAAGATTGAAATTCGGAATGGCGGCGTGTTTATCTACAAAACCATTAGAAAACAAAAAAAAAAACATCGTAAAAAAAAATAAAAGGCACAAATCAAAGGAAAGTTCAATTACGAACACGAGCGAAGAAAAGGCGAAGGTTGTAAACCTAGTTGACATCGTGATGGTAGGTTTAAGCCCATTTTCTCATTAAGAGTCTACACTACCTAAAATCCCTAAACATATTTGTGGCACATTGGGTGGGGCTAATCTATGAACCCTTAGGTAATCCCTAGTATTTGTGCCATGAGGTTCTCATCCACTCCTCTATAAAGGCAATCATTGAGATTACCACTTCTCCCCTCTTGCCTCTCTGAGTGTGCGGTCCCTTTCGCCCCACCGGTATCTAATGGGACTCTAGCGAATTATATTGAGCTTTAAAGCTTTCTATACTCTCTGAGTCTACAAGTAAGAAAAATCTGTATATATGAAGAGGGTTGAAGGAGGTACTAAGATGGTAAAGGAAGCTAGGAAGAGTCGAGGAGAAAATGGCTCTATGTAAAGAAAAGTAGAAGAAAGCCAATGAAAATGTTTAAGAGACTTACTACGCAAGAAAAGAAACTCTCCTCGGACTGGCTCTTGATATTTATAGGTGCAAAAAGTAAAGTGAATGAAGTATTCAAGCAATATTTGTATCAGAGAGAGAGACAAGCAGGAGAATTCTCGGCTTGAGTTTGTAAAATCCCGGCTAGTTGGATCCGCATCGTGCTGTAAAACATGGGAACATGGAGCCACAAAAATTTAATGAAGGCGCGTCTCTCGGATGCGTCGGGAGTGAGGCGTTGGGGCGAGTTGAAAAGGTACCTGCGAGACAGAAATGGCGTATGATAAGAGTGGGGGTAATTGTTAATGGTGATATCAGAAATCCTCATTTTCCCGATGAGAGCAAGAATTCGGGCCAGAAATGATGTACCACCACATTGAATACTCTGAAGCTAACTCTCTAGCGCATTAATGTGGAAGTGATACTGAGCAGTAATTCCCCATTGCCTAACTTCTGAGAGACTTGAGGAAGGTACTAATGGGGCCGGGGATCGCGCCCGGTAACTGGTCACATGTGGGAGGGTGGGGATGAAAGAAGGAAGAAGATGGTATAAAAGAGAAAAGAGGGGACCCTGAGGAAAGAGGATCGGAGAATGAAAGAGAAAAACACTGTGAACAAGAACTAGACTTGTAACCAAATTCAAGAGAAACATTTATAAGAACCAATCTCCTCGGTGTGCAGGGCGATTTTCTTTGGATAAAACCGATCTACCTTTGCTTTCTTTGCTCATCTGGATCCACTATAATTGTTATCCAACTTATTGAAGCCTAGTTTTCTAACATATTCTCTACAAATTCATTGTATTGGGCTCTTTGAGCCCTAGATCCTATTACTTTTTGACTTGGGAACCAAATTGTGTCCTTACATATATATATATATTAATATTAAAACTTAGAAGAAACTCCAATTATATTCTACAATTGAAGTCAATTTTCGTCATGTGTTCATTATTTTTAGAAAGTCTTATTTTTAATTTTGGAATCAAATATGGGACCACATCATAAATATCCATCAAATGAGTGTGCGTGCAAAAACCAAAGAGTCTAGAACTAATGAACATAGAAAAAATTTAAAAAAATTAAAAATGAACAATTTACATTTTCTACCTAATAATATTCTTACAAAACTTTTAAAGAGAGTTAAACAAATATAAGAATGACTATTAATAATATTTAAATTATATATGTAAGAATTATACTATGCTATAATGTATATTTTAAGTATATCCATATATACCTTCAGGTTAAGCTAATTAAAAAGTAATAGTTAGAGTTCATACATTTAGTGTAATTGGGCGGATGTGCTAAACTTAAAAAGAAAAAAACAAAAGAAGAAAAAAGAAAAACACACTATGACATTTCTTTTGCAATAAGATTACGTATAGTCACTATATCAAGAAAATTGTCCACTAATTTTGAAGTCTAATGGCATTCTTTATCATTTTAAAGAAAAGACATTTGGTTATTTAATGATGGAGGATGTTGATTATAAAGCCCATAACAACTGTATGGGCCTGGTTGGGATCTAGGCCCAAAGGATGGATGGACTTAGGCCCAAGCGGCTCAAAACAATAAATTTATAGAGAGTGGAGTCGGCGGGCTTTAGTGATTTAGTCAAATAATAAGGTGGTCTTGATGGCGGGAAAGAAAATATACAGAAGCCGGGGCTTGAGCGTCACAGGCCGAGGCCCGAGAGAGATTAACTTTATATTAATGCCTAAAGTGAGGTTACAAATTTTGTTCTATAGTACCTCTGATGTTTCTCATTCTTTTCGATCCCCTTCTCGGGTCTCCTACATTATATAAGCTCCTTTTGTACCATCTTGATCCTACATTTGTTGATCATACAGGCCCATACTTGAGTGCCGTCCCATCAAACACCCTCTTTGGCTTTACGGCCGGTTGGTGGCCAAAGCCGTATTGTTGGGGTCTTCTCCACATAAATCTGGCGAGAAAAGAAGCTGATTTCGATCATTCCAATGCGGTGGTAGCTTTCATAGATATTCTTGGGTTCCCTTCCTTCTACGCATGTTATGATACACGTCCTTATCTTTGGAGCTTCTTGGAAAGAGTCACCACTGATTCTTCAGATACATATTTGAGGCACATATTTATCTCATGAGGAGAAACTCCTCTTCGGACCACCTTCACTCCGTTCCTTGCTCATGAGACTCTAGCGGAATCACCCATGGTACATTTACTCCTCCTCGGACATTCATGTTCTTGGCTGACCACACAGGCCCAATATAAGTTTGGGCCTTAACCCTACAATAGCCCCTCAAAACTCCAGTTGCCTCCATCCGAGGAAAAGTGGGTTTGATTTTCTAAGTTATCATTATTTAATTCTTTGATTTGCGTGCGGGAATGCCGTTTTCGTGCTTCATAGTGCGCGCTTTGTAGCTTGCGAGGCGTGTCCTTTGTAAGCGGCCTTTGTCCCCCATCCCAACGATGGGGTGAAGATCCAACGGCGACCTCTCTCACGGGTACAGGCGGGATAACCAACTGTTTACCCTCCATATAAGCAGCAGGGAATCACATTTTCCCTCATTCTGGTACTAAGTTCTCTAGAGATCTCAAGTACTCAGAGCTCACCAAACTCTCTACCTCCTAAGTCTCCTCAATTCTTTCCTTGAGAAATTTTCAAAAGATTTTTCTAAAGGTTAGTTTTATACACTCACTTGCTTTTGTAAGTATCTTGTCTTTTAGCTTTCTTTTTCTCCTTGGCCAACCTCCTCGACCTTCTTTCTTTTTAAAAAAACTTCCCTCATCATCTCAGTTTGTAGATGGGTAGATTCAAGCACTTAGTAGACTCTCCGGCCGATATGGAGGGTTTTAGAGATTAAATACCATATCCCACAGCAGAGGAGTAGGCCTGATGTGTGCCAGAGACAGTACTTGCAAAATAGAGAGGTGGGTGAAGTTGTCTTCAATGATCGCCTTTATAGAGGGAGGAATGACACTTCCTGATGGATAATCTACAAAGAATTCTTGTAATCACGGAGTTGACTCCCCATTAGTATTGCCCCTAACCTATTTAGGGTCCTGGGTTGCGTAAACGCCTCTCAACGAGCAAATGGGCTTAAGACTCACGTGCCATGATGTGGTTTTACATGTCACCGAGTGCCTGGCTTTGCGTGAGGTCCTATCTCAGTCCGGTCAGGCATTGTCGGTACGATATCGTGCCTTCCCAAGTCAAATAAGGGCATGAAGGTGACTACCTTGTTGTCTCTGGGGAGTGGAATGGCAGGTCTTCACTGCCCAACTACGGGCGGGAGATCTAGGTGGGGTACCCTAGGATTAGTCCACTTGTTTAGAGGTTCGCGCTCTTAGTTTTATCACTTTTCACTTTTAACACTTCATCTTATTTTGATGGTAGTTTTGTTGAGTATTCGACCATGATTTCCTCCTCGGATGTTCTTGCAGATAAAGATCACGTCGCTCCGAAACTCAGTTTGGTCAACGTACTAGGCCTCAACAAGCTGGCGAGATAGAGATATTCATAAGTGAAAGACGGGCTGACTACAAGGCGCTCCCTTAATTTGATTACAAACCTCTTTGTCTACTTGCCTCAGCCCCGGGATGCAGGCCGGGCAATAAGGGCGATAGCCCTAGATTAAGCGTATAGACATCTAGCGGTTTTTTGGCTCGGAGGGACCTTTCGCTGTTGGCTGCCCATTCAACGCGCCCCTCAAGAGTAGCCATTTTGAGAGAGGGGCAACCACGTACAGGTGTCCCTCAGGCCAAAGATCGACCAATTCCGTCTCAAAGGAGGAGCACCGAAAGGCCCGTGGAGCTCTCGGATTCGGCAGAGTCCAGACGATTTTTCGGCCGGCTCATCCTCGAGTTAATTGTTGCGGCGGAAGCTTACTAGCTTAGAGGAAAAGAAAAAGAAAGAAGGCATGGACTTGAAGCAAAGGTCGGTTTAAAGTACGGTGGCCACTTGAGGGAACAAGGGCCAACTTCAGTCCCAAGACACAAGTTCCTCCCACTCTTCCTCTTCCTCCTCTGCTCCCCTACGATCTCGGATTGTACACCAATCCAAATACGAAGAAAGAAGAAACGGTGCAAGATCTAAAGGAAGGTGAGGTGGCCCCTCAAGGGCACCAAACAACGAGAGGATCACCAAAGATCCCAAGGACAAGAGGCCAAATCAGTGGAGAGCAGGCAGAAGGCGAGAAGTGCGCCAAACAGTGAAAAGCGCATATGGGCTCTCGGATAGAGTTAGAGGAGGCTACCATTTCTTGAGATTGCTTCCGTAGGAGTCCCAAAGGGCAGGCTGCCTACCTCGCTGAAGCCCTAGGCAGCCCCTTCCTCCCTAGAGATATGGAGGCTCCTCGGGCACATGGCGGCTGACCTCTTCATGTTCTGAAGAGAGACCTTGCTATAGTAGCTAGAGCGCCTCAACTCGTTATTGTCATCAATTTTTATACGTATATATATATAATCCCTTGTTATTTTTATGTAGGTCACCCAGCAAATCTTCATGGCCGAGGTGGGTTCGAATGCCTCATAATAGAGTTCGTTGAGCCCATTCCACTCTAGTCGTACTGGCGCGAAAAGGCGGCGTTCGAAGCTTAAAGAGCTTAGAGATAGGGCTACTTTGGCCAGCGAGGCGGGATTTAAAGACACCGTGGAGAGTCGGGCCGAAGGGTCAGTGCAAAAAGCTGCATTTAACGAAACTAGATCGTACGAAAGGCAGATGGTTCGGGATCCTCAAGATGCAAGAGCTCTAGAAGGCCAGGATGCGGTTCGGATGGCCGGAGGAAGCCAGGGAGTCACGGAAGGCATCCTACGAGTGGGGTGGGGGCAGACACGTGGTCGAGGAGGTGGCAGGGTATGCGAGACTACTGCGTCGAGTTATGGGCAGTAGCGCTTGGCCGGGCGAAGGGAGTCACTGCGGACTCGAGTTGAAGGATCAAGAATGTTTCTTCCCCGAGGACATTCGAAGTCCCAACAATGCCACCGCTTCTCGTTGCCGATCCTCTCCTTCCTATCCGGGCCCCTACTCTAATCTTGAGGAGTCTTAGTGAGGGTTTGGAAAGGGTAAAGGGATTACGTCAACGGAAAATGCAATCGATCTGAGGACGACCTCACAATCAAGGACAGCCAGTTTCCAAGGACAAAGGATGTAGAGGCTAAGTCCAAGGCTGGTGATGTCCCACTCCAAGGTTGCTGTTGATCCCAAGGAAGGCCCTCCGAGCCAAGGCCTAGATATAGGATTTTCTTTTGCGATTTTTCCATGTGTATTTTTTTGTAATGGCATTCTACCACCAAACGTAATGTATTCCAACTCTTGTTTTAATGAAAGTGTTTGCCCTTCATCCTTGTACTTTTACTTTACATGCCTTATTGTTACCATAGATAGCAATAATACAAAGCTAACGATTTAAATGGTCGATCATGTGCCGAAATAGAGGTTTACCACATATTTGTATTGAGGAGTTGGACCTTCTGTAATGAAGAGCTGGATTTTATGGAGATAAAAATATATACTTTGTAGAAAGATAAAAAAATTAAAAAAGACCAAACAACCTTCACCTCTCTCATTACTTAGGTAAATAAGTAAGGACTTTAACCTTCTCAAATCCATCAATCCAGGAGTTGTGCATAATCCTAGATATGTTTTGACACTTGGTGAAGGACCAATAGGTACCCACAGTGTTAATTTTCCTAGGTATGTGATCGAGGATTTGTTTAATCTTTATAAAGATGTCATAGTGTTAATTTCCCCCCAAGCATTTGGTTCGAAGACCGGGCATGACTAAAGTTACGTTTTAATCACTTATAAAGATGTCATATTAATTTCCCCCCCAAAGCATCTGGTCAGAGGACTCGGAGCATGACACTAAGGTTCTGTTTAATCACTTTATAAAGATGTCATAGTGTTAGTTTCCCCCAAAGCATTTTGGTCGAGGACTCGAGGCATGACTAAGGTGTTTAAGCACTTTACAAGATGTCATGCACGAGAGTCCGGAGACTCGAAACATGATTAAGGTTGTTTAAGCACTTTACAAAGGTGTCATAGTGTTAATTTTCCCAAAGCATCTGGTCCGAGGACTCAGGCATGACTAAGGTTCTTTTTAAGTACTTTACAAAGATGTCATAAGTGTTAATTTCCCAAAGCATCTGGTCAGAGGACTCGGGGCATGACTAAGATTACGTTTAAGCACTTTACAAAGATGTCATAGTGTTAATTTCCCCAAAAGCATCTGAGTGAGGGACTCGGGCATGACTAGATTCTGTTTAAGCACTTTACAAAGATGTCATAGTGTTAATTTCCCTAAAGCATGGTCACAGGACTCGGGCATGACTAAGGATACAATTTAAGCACTTTATAGAGATATCATAGTGTTAATTTCCCCAAACATCTGGTCGAGGCCTCAGGCATGACAAAAGTTCTGTTTAAGCACTTTATAGAGATGTCATATTAAGAATACGATGTATTTATACAATAAATGAGTCATATGACAAAACTTTCATTAATAATAATACATTTCGGGTTGTTTATTCAAGGTTGTGTTACACGTTCATCTAGGTCTTCGAGGAAATAAGCTCCTAGTATGCGAAGTGATGCAGTATGGCCTCAGATGGGCCTAGTTTTCCCACGCTAGGTTTTTGCAGTACCACAGAACCTTTCTCGGCACAAGTCTCCGAGGCCTAACGGTCCTCGGCTTCACGTGGCGTCATAACTTTGCTTGAGCTTATGTTGGTAATATGCCGGTTGGACCATTGCATTTTCTCTTCGGCTCCTCAATTAAGTCTAGGCTCTTCCTCGCTAGCTCGTCATTGTTGTTCGAAGTGAAAGAACTCGTCCTCGGCATTGGGAATCCAGTCTTCAAAGGAATAACGGCCTCGGCCCCATATGTCATTGAAAATGGTGTCTCTCCTGACTGACTGAGGCATAGTCGATATGTCCAAAGGGCGTGTGGCAACTACCCCACCCATGCTTCCCTTCTCATTATCCAACCTTTTCTTGAGTCCGTTCACTATAACTTTATTACTTGACTTTGTATGCATTTCCCTTAGGGATGATTTGGGGGTAGAATACCTATTCATTATTCTAGTTCACAACGGTATCTCTGAGAAGGATTGCTATCGAACTGAAGGCCATTGTCCGAGACAGGAGTACAAGGACTCAACGTAACTGACAATGTTTTCCAAACCATTTCTTGCCATCCACATCTGGATGTTTGCCAAGAGGCTCGGCTTCGACCCAGCAGTGAAGTAGTGTGTCGACTAGCAAGTATCTTTATTTCATTTGCCTTGGGAAAGGACACTGCAATGTCTCCCCCTTTGGGCGAAGGCAAAAGAGGGTGCTAGAGGAAGTTAAGGACTCCTCCTGGTTTACACATATGGATGTTTGGCGCGTATCTTTGGCATTGATCACACTTCTTTACATACTCTTGAGCTTCTTTGCATGTTTGGCCACAGTAGCCTTGAGTGATGGCGCGATGAGATAGATAAATCTGTAATGGCTTCCGCCATCCCTTCATGTAACTCTTCAAGTAGTTCGGATGCGTCAAGGTGTACGCGAGTAGATATAGCCCGAAGAAAGGCGTTTGTGCAATTTACGGTCTTGGATAGCAGACGAGGCCTTTCTACGTATCTTGTCGGCCTTTAGCTTCTCTTAGGGCGAGGATATCGCAGAAGGGCAAGGCTATAGGAACCCATCGCTCGACTACCTGACTTGATGGATCTAGACCGTGTCTCCTCTTATCACGACCGAGGCACACGGGTCCTCGACAAGTATGACCCAGGGGCAAACTTTGCAGGGGTTGCCGGTGTGGCAAGGGAATCGGCATGTGTGTTTTGCTTCTAGGGAATATGTAATAGGTTGAAGATTTGAACCCTGACTGCAGTATCTAACCTATTTCAATGCGGCATTCTTTCATCCTCGCTTCAAACTCTCCTCACTTGGCCCGGCGACCAATCTTGAGTAGAGAACACTTCTATTAACTCTGCCGCCCATTTTTGAACCATGGCCATCCCCATCCTTGAGCCTCATATTCGAAGCTTCATTATTTGTGGCGAGAAGTCTAACCTTAAAGATTTCTCGGTGGTAATCTTTTCGGGGGATACTAGAACTAGCCCCTCGGGACCCTTTACGATTTGCTACCATCGTGTATACTCTCCAAGGTAAGGGTCTTATTAGAATCATCAGCAAATTTCCATTCGTGTTTGCCTCTTTGCTTCCACTTCCAGGATTATCAGCTACATTTCTACCCGAATTCGCGAGGACTTGACCATGTGAGAGTACGAGGCATGTACTTAATGTCAAAGTCCTGAATCGTGCCCCATTTAGCAACCCTCACTGTGTGTCGGTAACCGGAGAAGCTACGGCCCAGGGTGGGGTTGGACAATAAGCGTATTGATACGAAAGTAATGGGGAGTTTGCATGCAGTATCCTTTGCCACCACCAAAATGGCTTTCTCCGGTGGCGGGTACTTGATCTCGGCTTCATGTAGTGACTGCTCACATAATACACCGATCGATTTGTACGCTATCAGCACCGTATCAACACTAGACTCACGGCATGTAGGAGGGACACAGCGATATAAGCAAACAAACTTCATCTTGGGCCTTGACATAATAGGTGGCCGAGAAAGGTATTCCTTCAGTGGAAGGCTAGGACGCACTCTCAGTCCCGTCAAATCCTTCCACTTGTTCGGCCAAGGAATAAGGGCCTACACCTATCTGTGACCGAGAGATATGAATCAGTTTAGGGCAGCAGTCATCCTGTCAACCAGACCTCTTTTGGATTTCGAGGTGGTTGTAAGTTGTTAATTGCCTGATTTGAGTCGGGATTGACTTCAATTCATGGTGGTGATATGCCACCCAAGAACTTTCTTGATTAGGCCCCCAAAGAAGAGCATTTTGAAGCATTTAGTCGTAGTTTATGCCTCCTCAAGATCTCGAATATTCCTGGGGGTGTGAATGTTACTTGGACTTGGCTTCACTCTTAATCACCATGTGGTTTTATATAGATCTCGATGTTTTCAAGGCGAGTTCAAACATCTTAGTCATCATTCCTCACGTCGTATTTATTCTTTAAGCTGAAAAGCATCACTTTGTAGTGGTAGTTCCCAGTGGTGACAAAGGCTGTCTTTCTGATCTTTAAAGCTAATGGTCGATGGTACTCTTGGAAGGCATCGGGAAACTCATTAAGTGGATGACCCAGCATCGCGTCAACTAGCCAGTCGATCAGAGGCATGGGGAAGGGTCTTTTGTGACCTTGTTCAAAAATTGGTGGTGTCCATTGCTCGCCACTTCCCGCTTTCTTTCACCACTACAGTATTGGCCAACCATTTGGGGATAAAGCACCTCCTTAATAGCAGCCCCTTTAAGTTTGCCCTTAGTCGACGGCATCGGAGTGATCTTTAGAAGAGCGCCGGTGGTTGCTTTTTGGGGGTAACTAGGGGCTAGCGTTCAAATGATGACATATGAAGCTTGGGTCCACTAGAGTGCTTACGTAAGCACTCCATAGCGCACGTCTATGTTCCTTCTAAGGAATCCACTAGTTCTTCCTTTTAGAGGCGGCAGGCTGACTTGAAAAGAACTTCTGCAGGTCGTCCCGACAACAATCTTCTCAAATCCTCATTTTGTCTCTCCTCGGCTGTCCATCCAAGGTAATGTCAGGCCTTTGCAGATTACATAAGCTAGCCTAGAATCAGAGGGCTCCTCTCCTGAATTGATGCTCTTATTACGGCGATCAAAAGCACTACCTCACCACAATTGAAACCCCACTATTCCGCCCAATCGGTTCCCATAGGTATTTCACCTTATGATGCAAAGAGTGGAGAGATGGCTCAGTACGCAGAAGCTGGATCTTGCACGATAGCCGTATAAAGGAGAATGAACATCTACCACAGTAAAAATTCCTCCATTACCTCTAATCACGCACTTTGCCGCGGAGTAGCCTGTCGACCCTTTGAATAGGCAGCCTTCCCATGAAGCTCACCAAGGCGAATCATAGGTTGTCAAATCCTTGGAATGCGAGTTCAGCCCAGTTAAGAATTTTATGATTTCCGCTTCACTGCCTTGATCTACATCACCCTCTTCGCCAATATACCCTCCTATCACGAGGGTAATCATTTAAATGCGTCGTCATGTGGTTATATGGTTCCCTTGTCTTCATCAAGAAAAGCTCAATGCTGGTCGGGCTTCCATTCTTGCCCTCTTCGGCATTTGACTAGGAAGTCCTCGGCGGGTAGCTAATTACAGACATTACCCTAGAAAGCTCACGAGTGGTGGTTCTCCTGGGTGGCTGGTGGCGTTGATTATGCGGGGGCCGGAAGAGAGGCGTTCCCCGAGCCCTTGATCCACTGCACACGGTCTCTCGCTCGTCGGGCCGATACAAAAATTGTTGCAACAACCATCTTTGACCAATTACTCAGATAGTTCAAAGATTCTGAGTCTCGATGCGTGTGTCCTGAAGTCACTGGTGGTATTGGCAATAAAACTGGTTGCATTTGGTGGCGACCCTACCATCTTGTTCGGCCATCTAAGTATAGGCTCACTGCTGATTTTCTCCAATACTTGATGTATGGCTCTCGGAACACCATGTAACCGCTGAGCCGTAGGCCCAGGGGCTATGCGAAATCCTCACAAGGTCTGTTATGGTGTATCGATTGACACGAAATCTCCCCTTTCACGAGGGGATAGCCTTAACTTTCCCTTTGCTTTGCTACTAGTCCTCCTCAACCCTCTTGTACTTATCAATCCGTTCCATAGAGTTGGCGCACAGGTGACATGTTTGCAGTCAAAGACTTCATAGCGTGCTCGGTTAGGAGGCCGGCTTGAAGAGTGCGATGGCCACGTCATCAAAGTCACCATCAATCTTGTTGGCCATTCCCAATATACATTCAAGTACGTCTTGATCTCCCTTCTCGCATGGATAAGGACAATAGAATCTATGGGCTGGGGACCTTGGTACACGTAATAAAATGAGAGCTAAAGCTCGAGGTAAGCTCATAAAGGAACCTATGAATTTGCCCTTGGTGATGAACATCTTATCGCCACGAGGTCCTGGGCGGATGGGAACACCTTACACATCAAGGCTTCATCCTTAGAATGGACAGCCATTCTCTGGCCAGAAATAGCTCCACGCATGCTCTCTTAGGTCAGTTCGTCCATTGTAGATGATGACGTTGGTGGTGAAATGCGAGGAAGAGTTGCTTCTTCAATCCACCATGAAGGGCGACTTAGGGAGATTTCAACGCTTTGCTCATGTCATCGTTTTCCCGATCCTCTACAGTCGAGCTCTTATACCTCGTTTGTGATGAATTGTTCTTCACTCGTAGGAGAAAGTCGCTAGGTGGGGTCCTTGACCTTCGTTGATAGCGGCATCCTCTCCACTATCGGAAGGAAACATTAGAGATGGGAGGGGATCGCCTTACTTCATGCATGCGCGGCTTTCTCTTCAATCGGTCAACCTCCGGTGCAAGGCTGCAGTATCCTCTTCATGAGAAGGTGGCTCTTCCTCGGGATTGACTCCTACCGGTTTGGACGGTGGCCATACTTCCCTCCCGGTTTCTTCGCTCGAGGTTGACAAAGGATTCTCACGTTGGGTTATGGGTCTGCACCGGTGTGGACCTAAGCTACCATGGTTGAATGCAGCCTCACTAAAACACCGAAACCTTCCACAAGCGGCGTAGTGTATGGACCTAATTTGGATCCTAGGCCCAAGGATGGATGGATGTAGGCCCAGCGGCTCAAAATAATAAATTTATAGAGTGGGTCGAAGAGCGGAGCTTAAGTGGTTTAGTCAAACAATAAGGTGAGTCTTGATCCTACACTTGTTGATCATGGGCTCTTACTTGAGTGCCCGTCCCATCGGACACCTTCTTTGGCTTTACGAGGTTGGGTGTGGCGGCTTGTTCAAGAGGTCCTCACTCATAAATGCGGCCGGAAAAATGCCATTTGTAGTGCATTCAATGCGGTGGTAGCAGCTTTCCCTTGAGGTATTCTTAGGTTCCCCCTCCTTCTTGCATGTTCATGATGCACGTCCTTATCACTAGAGCTTCTTGGAAGGTCACCACGATTCTTAGAATACATATTTGTTTGTATTTATCATGCCTCGGAGAAACTCCTCCTCGGACCACACCATTCATTCCCTTACTCATGAGACTCCTAGCTGAAATCACCATAGGTACATTTACTCCTCCTCGGACCATTCATGTTCTCAACCCGCAGGCCCAAAGGCCAATATAGGATTGGGCCCTTAACCCTACAATAGCAATTTAGTATGTATGGTGTTAGAGATGTGGTATACAATTACGAGATTTCTGTTGTAAAACAAGATTGGCTTGTTAAGAATGTGGATCGAACGACCTGCTCAAACCCAAAGGAAAACTTTTTTCTTATTTTTCTTATTGCTTTTTTTTTTTTTTTTTTTTTTTGAGCACTCACATCAGCTATGGTAAAATAACATAAGGGCCAAATTTTGCTCTATCAATTCCAAAATTTACCCACATCAGCTTATGCATTCATTGTACAAAAAGCGTTTTTGCATTTCAATTTTTTATTATTATTCCTTTGCATTTCCGAGGATGAAAGAAGAAAGTGGATAGTAGTTGTGGTTTGTCATGAGAGAGAAGCAATTAAAAAAATCAAGAAAAATTAATATTTTAAGAAAATAGTGTTTAGAATAGATAATTTGATGTGAGTATTTTGAAAAGTACGTAATTAGGTAAAATAGAAAAAGTAGATTCATATGCTAAAATAGGTGAGAATTTTTACACATGTGAATCAGTATTGTCATTGTGTTAAAGTGTTTGGTTTCTTTATTGGACAAAGTTTAACTACAAAATTGGTTGTAATCTAAGGTTACAACTTTACTTAATAAAATATACATTATTTCATATTTTGAAAATCTAACCGTTTAATTGCATGTTCTTTACACTCTTAATACACATATTAAATTTTGTATCAATCGGATATTATTTACTATATGATCTATAAACTTATATTTTATGCATAATTTTAAACTACAAAAACTTTCAATTTAAACAATTTATTGATGACATGACTATTGATCTTTAATTTTCTAGAAATTTTGCAAGTATAAAGGATATAAGAAGAAGATGTAATCTAATGGTGGATTTGTCAAAATTTACCTCGAATAAAAATATATTGAGTAAGGTTGTAGCCTAAGGCTATAACCAATTTTGTAGATAAACTTTATCCTTCTTTATTTCCTTCTTAAGGGCTTAAAAAATTAAAAATTTCTCAATTCTCACAGCTTAGTTTCATTTACATATTAAAATATTTAAGGATATAACATTGCTATATATTTTGAAAATTTAACTGTTGGATTGCATGGTCTTTACATTTCTTAACATACATGTCAAATTTTGTGTCAATCAAATATTATTTGCTATATGATCCATGAACTTATTTTTTTATGCAAAATTTTAAAATACAAAAACTTACAATTTAAACAATTGATTGATGACATAATTATTGATCTTTGATCTTCTAGAAATTTTGCAAGCATGAAGGATATAAAAAGAAAATGTAATCAAATGGTGGATTTGTCAAAATTCACATCCAATAATAAGATATTGAGTGAAGTTGTAGCCTTAGGCTACAACCAATTTTGTAGCCAAACTTTGTTGTTTATTTATTTTTGAGATAAAAGATAGAAATTGGTATAAATAATTAAGAAAGTATACAAAAGTAAAGCCTAGGTATAGACCAACCCAAACAAGAGAGACACAGAAGTCCCCAAACTTTGTCCTTTATTTAATATTTAAAGTTCTCACACATTTTTTTTTTATTACTCAATTTTCAATTCATATTACATATTTAATTATATTTCCTTAACTAATATGTTATGTCAATTGGTTAGCCTCTCATGGTGTTTCCAATAGAAACATTCTGGGTTCAAATCCTCCTACCTCATTGAAATTATCAAATTATCGAAAAAAATGTTATTTCTTATTTAAAATTTATTTATTTATTTATTTTCTCTGTAGCTAATTTAAATTTATTATTATTTCACATGCAATAGATGGACCAAAGGAGGTTGATAACTTGATATAGTCCATGACATCTAGTGTTTTCTTTTTCTTTTTTGTTCTTTTGTAATTTAGATTAGTGAACTACAAATTGTGTAAATTTTAAATTTTGTATGTATTATTTTACTTTTATTTTTGAGTATTTTGTTATTTAATCTCTTATTTGTATTGAAGGGAAGATAAATGCAATATGATCAAATTTTAATCATTATTATTATTTTTTTCATGTGTAAAACTATGGGTCAACTTGATATTGACTCGACGCTGAAAAGTCCAAGTAAGGGTCATAGGTTTTGCAACCCATTTTTTACATGAACCTTATCTGACATGAACCTGACCAGGTCAAACTCGAATCTAATTGACCTGACTTGTTTGCCAGGTCTAAAAAATATATACCAATTACTAAAAAGTGATGTTAAGAATATTACAAATTTTATTACATAACTTTTACAAATTGATTTGCCACCAATAACAAAAAGTAATTCAAACATTTATTTATGAAAATTGTTAAAACTACTACAAATTTTACTACAATAGATTTACAATTTGAAAATGCTAGACAACTACAAATTTGCTACAAAAATCTTACAAACTAATTTTGCAAGTATATGATTGGTGTCACTTGAACAATATAATAAATTGATATTTAAATTACTATTTTGTGAGTGGTGACATGTCAATTTGTATGATCTATGTAATAAAATTTGCAGTATCCCTAGTATCACTCTTTACAAACTAATGTGGCAATAAATATGGTTGGTGGATCTTAACAACAGAATAAATGAATTTCAAAATTGTTTTGTTTTGTATTTTTTTTTTTTTTTTTTTTTTTTTTTTTTGTTGTGATTGGTGAACATCAATTTGTAAGATTTATGTAGTAAACTTTTTAGTATTCCTAACATTGAGAAAAGATAATTTGGTTGACCTAAAAACACAACCAAGCTAGTTTTTGAAAACAATTTTGACTTCAAAATCCCAGATTCCATCAAAAGAAAGAAGTGTTATTACTTGCTATTTGGAAGCAACGATATAAAAACTTGGGAGAAATTAATAGATGTCCTAAGGATATTAGTTTAGAAAATATTTTTTGAAACTTTTTATGGAAAAGAAAAAAAACAACTTCTTTTAACAACTTTTATATTGATATTAAATTCTATAAGAACTTTCTAATAAGGACATGTCACAATAATATCTCAACAATTACCATATTTTAGATTTTAAGGAAAAGACTGATACAGTGTTATTACGTGTGATAAGATGTATTGAGTTTTTAAGTAAAAGGCTGATATGACAATTTCTTATTGGATAGGGTAAAACATAAGTTTCACACCACACTCTTACCAAATGCAAACTCTTTTATATTTTCCATGAAAGTGAGTATTAAAACTTTTCTAAAATTGTCCAATTAACAAATGTTAAGTGCACCCATTAACAGTACCCATAAAACACTTAAAAAGGAGAAGCGAGGATATGGATATTTTTAATTTTAGGACTTTTCGGCTTAGTTGTGAGATGTGAATCATGATAATATCTACAACATTTGTTTTCTTCTTTTCGGGAAAACAAAGCAACACTGTCTCTAGTAGAAAGTTAGACATTATTTATTAGAAAATAATTAAGATCATATGAATGTTCTTGTTGACATTTCCCTACATGCTATTCATTTCTTAGTTCCTAGTTTCAAATTATGATTTATGCTCATTCCCTCTATCTTTCTCTTAATTGTCTTTCATGTGTATTCTAAGTTGTGTACATCCTTTTATTCCTTATAGCTTCAGTTCAAATTCTTCAAGACTTGGCGAAGTTTTTGCTATAGAGAAATGTTCAATTTTTAATTTGGAGTTTTAGTGATAAAACCTTGAGTATGCATTGCTCCTAGCAATAAAAGTCTAGTCTTAGCTTGGAGTATGGTAGTGAGGTCTATAGGTTCTATATTAGAAGGAAAAGAAACTTGAGAGCGAATTAGTTATACCTTTTCTCTGTTTCCATAGGATTACTACCTTTGTTGTTTCCATATTCCTTTGTTTTTAGTTGGTGAGTGAACATGATGATGCGAAATCATCGGTGGAGTTTGTAGGCTCCAAGTCACGCCAATGAATGCTGTGGAGTAAGAGCCTGAGGGACGAAACGAAGGCACCCGATGTGGTGCAGGCCAAGAACCACCAGGAAGTGAGTTAGCGAATAGAAATCTCTAAGAACTCTATAGTGAGAGGCTAGAGATTTTCTGCGTACTGAGAAAAAGTGGAGGTTTGGTGCTTATATAGTGGTGAATGGTGGAGTGAAATCCCTTAGTAAGGGATCTTTCCTTCTTTGGGAGGGGATTTGGCACTTAGGGTTTCGAAGATTTTAGTGCCTTTCCATATGAGAGAGATATGGAGTGAGTAATGGGTTTTATCTTGCGTGTCATGCAAGATGTTCCATGTATAGGTAATAAAATTGTGGACGACCAAAGCCACGTTGGACCCGTCGGCCTTTCACCCAGGTGGCCCTTTGCCTCGTCAAGGGTTTCAGTCGGCTTATAAGGCGCTCGTCGGAGTATCATTGTAGACCATCGCTCGTCTTGTCGCTACAGTCTTTTGTTTATTTTACCGTTTAGGCGTAGTCGTGGCGTCGCCCGGCTTCCTTGCGTGATGCATCTAGTGGTATTAAATGCATCAAAAATACCCTATCAATTACCCTTTACTCGGAAGTGGTCATAAGTAGGCTTTGTTGTGGACCATAGTATATAAATATTTATGACCATTAATAAGATTTTATATTGAAGCTGTGCCATTAAATGGCGTAGAGTAGCTCTTGGATTAATATGCGAGAGGTGACCGTGGCACTTGTTAATTGGCTCGTTCCAATCATGAGCATCGCTTTGTATACCGCCTTCTCTTCTCTCTATAAATGGATTTCTTCCCCGCTTTAGTCATTTCATTTTACTTACTTTTATCCATTGAGATCTTTGAGACGGAGCAGCATGTCGATCCATGGATTTACAAGCCTTTCGTTGTGCGTCGCAAGATCATTTGAGGAACCTTGGTAGCTGCAGGCAGTCCACACTCTTCTGTAAGTTTTCTTCCATTATCTTTTATTTATTTTCTTGGGCGCCGTCATTTATTTAGAGACTCGTCGAATAGGTTCTTAGAACTCACAATAAACATGGAAGTGAATAGATGTCGGTGGTAGGGAAGCGATGAGTGAGCGATCGTCGATGGAGTGTGAAGGTTCGGGCTACGATGGGAGTCTATTAAAATTGAGAGCGCAGGCTTTGAAAGTTAACTTTGGTCTAGAAAGGAAACGTCCAGCTCACTCTTACGTGATGGGGGAAAGTGAGATGAGGAAGGAGAGAAGGTGACAAGGGGAAAGGAATGAGGAGGATGAAGAAGGAAGATGGGGGAAGAAGGAGAGAGTGACGTGGGGAGCTAGGAGGGAAGGTGACGGATTAGTAGACCCGGAGTAGAAGGTAAGCGATTGCTTAGGCCTTTATTTTACCCCAGGAATGGATGGTGAGCGACTTTTACGGACCATGTCCCAGGAGGATTCTTCAACAATCTCGTGTTGTCATCGAATTCTTGACTATATTCCCACTCAGTCTTTAGAGAATTTTGAGAGGTGTTATTCGGGGAAAGACAGCGGACGTGGTCATGTATAATACCATGTTTACCTCTTTGGAGTTGAGATTGCCATTGACAAAGTTTGCCGTCGACTTGCCCAGCTACATGGCTTTTCGAGTCGACCAAATCACCTGACTGGCGTGGAGGATCTTTATAGATCTTTGAGGTGATATGGGACGATTGAGTAGAGGGAGACTATCGACTACGTGTGAGTTTTTTTATTGTTACAAGCCCTAGCAAATTACTTCATCAAAAGGCATCTACCACTTCTTGTCTAGGAATTCGTCGCTTAGATTAGTGTTTGATATGCCAGGTTTCAATAGAAATTGGAAGAATAGAGTATTTCTTTGTTAAGGGGGCGAAATGGGTGTGTAGGCGAGGTGGGATGGCATGCCTACTTCGAGTTTGACAACACTTGGGAGGGCATTATCAAAATTACGGTGAGTCGTCGGTGTCCTTTTTTGTACGCCTCGTCGGCTTCAATCATGTCTAACCTTGCTCTTTTTGTTTTTAGCTTTCGAGTCCATCTGAGATAGCCGGCGAACAGGAGAACTTCCTTAGGAGAGTTTGGGAGATCCCACATAGAACAAAGGAAGTGGAAGGACCTGGTTACCCTCGACCTCCATGCGTTTTGTGGTGGTCGAGCAGCGCCCGCGTGCTTGGTTGCGTACACTCTTCTCGTTGTCGTAAGTTTCCTCAGTTCGTCTATTACGGCATGCATTCTTTTATTTTTATTTTCCATCCATACTTATTCACCCATCCCTTTTGAGAGATGGATGGGCGAACAAAGAAGCGTTGGTAGAAATGTCAGGTTATCGCCCGCGTAAGCAACAAAGGGAGGCGTCGATTATACGTCCCCGAAAGAGGTCACCCAAGGCAGCCTCGAAAAAAATGATGCTAAGGGCGATCGTCCATCCAAGAAAGGGACGGATCCGTCCATTTGGGGATCGACATAAGAAGTCTCCTGCTCCACTTGTCATGGTGTTGGCGAAGCAATGACAAGGAAGGGCCAGGTGCCCTGATCAGATCCGGTGATCACGCATAAAGACTATCTGGTTAAGGATGGTAAGCTTCCGATCCTTCGAGGGACGGACTGGGACCCTTGTGGTGAGCACGCCGAGGAGGGTCGGGGCTTCAGTGCTACGACTTAATAGAGGGTACATGTCCATCACCTTCAGAGCACCATAATTATTGTATCTCATTTTAACCGTCATTTTTCATTTCAGGCACTAGTGCGAATGAAGGCCACTCCGGGACGGATGTGTGGCCTTGAGAAATTTGTCCAGAGCTGGATTCATAAGCGTCCCGGGGAGATCGAGAACAAGGAAATGGACCAGTATAAAGGAGGCCATCTGTACTACCGATAAGGAGTTGGCAGCCAGGTGTAAGGCGAAGGAAGAGACCCACCTTCGGGAGGAGGCGGAGAAGGCGAAGATGACTGGCGACGAAGTTGGGTACCTTTCCTGTGACGGATGGACAAGGCGGGGTTGACGCAGGTAGCGGTTCCAGGTGCTTTCGGCCGCTTTTTGATGCGTGTAGGCGTCACACTCACGATGACCGGGTTTGAGGATTGGCAGAGCAAGTTGAGCCATCTATCCCGGAAGCGGACTTGTCACCAGTTGTCATAGAGCGACACCATTAAGCGACCCACGGGGAGGCGACACCATTAGTGAAGAGGCCAGGTAGATTCTGTCCTGGCTGTCGGTCGAGAGGTGAAGGATCACGCGCGAGGTTGCTATTGACACTGCCACGAGGCCCAAGGCTCACTGTGGTCCCATACGTCGTGGACTCGATAACCCGCAGTGGCCGTTCTTGTGGACACGACTATCTCGACGTTCTCCGTCGTGGCTCTTTCTTATTAAGTTGTATTTTAAATTCCTTTTTATGAGCTAATTTATCAAACAATGGTGGATGCCCCCTTCATTTAGGCTTTTATGTAAAATATTTACCGCTTTGGAATACATATACAATGCTTTCATTTCGTCAGCTTAGAATATGCCTCAGTCGTATTCGTCAGTCGATAATATCCTACTATATCTGTCTATCTGGCGCAATTTTTTGTTATGTGTAAGACTTAATAATATAATTCGAGATAAGGCACACATTAGGACCACTTATCCATCAACTAAAAGCAAGACTTAATACAATTTCGAGACCAAGTACCCCGTCCGGTATCTTTGGTTTTGTCCATCCATCTGTAGGTAGGACATAACATAATTCTTAGACCAGTACCAAAATCAATATCATTTAAGCAATAAAGATCCACCCTATAGTAGGACTTCGTGTAATTCAGATGGGTACCCATCGGTATCCTTGGCCCATCAGATCCCACCACATAGGTAGGACTTGGTATAATTTAAGACAGTGCCCATCCCGGCGTCATAGTTTGTCAGTCCATCTGTGAAATTAGGACTTGAGTATAATTTTAAGGCGGTGTAATATTCGGCATCCTTGTTCATCAAAATCCATCCGTGGTAGGACTTAGTGTAATTTTAAGTTGATACTGTTGGTATCAGGTAGTCATCAGATCCATGAAGTATGTAGGACTTAGTATAATTTTTTGGCGCCTTACCGAATGGCATATATTGGGACAATGTTTCTGATAATTCATCCATGTCTTATTAAATAAATGAGAAAAGAAACTTAACATCCTTAAAATTCCAACATCTACCATTATCCAAGCTATGACATAAATAGTAAAGAAAGCTACAAAGTAAGTTGCTGGAGTACACTCTTTGGTAGTATTTCCTCGAAGTGCTTGGTGTTCCACGGGTGGTGGAGCCTTTGTCAAATCGAGTCTACAGGTGGTAGGTCCACTTCTCTATGGTAGTCGACGATCTGGAAGGAGTCCTTGACTAGAGGCCCTAACGCCTGTCTGAGATCTGACGGTAGTTGTTACTCATAGGACTAGGTCCAGATCTGAAATTAGTGAGGTTTGACTTTGGTGTTGTAGTGTTTCTCCATCAGGTCCTGATATCAAGCTACTCGTTGTTCGCCGTTATACCTTCATCCGAAGAGAGTCATTATAGGCGCATCGTTCTGTTCATAACCGTCATAGTGGGCTATCCGGTGGCTGGTCGGCCAGACTTTTCGCGGTATGTGACTCACTTTGAATGCGTGGAAGGTGTCTCCGCACAGCAGGTGTGCGTAATAGATGCGTCCAGAATATGCCCGTAGGACTCCAAGTAGTTAGATCCGGCTATGTACCACTTTGCCCCACCAGTGAGGAGTCTTGATCATTTTAAGCGGGGATCGGTTTGTAACCTCGGCTTTGTCCATTGGCTGAGGGTGGGCGGGAGGAATAGTGGATTCTTTATCCTAGCCCGATGGAAAAAATCCTTGAATGCTTCATTGTCAGATTGCTTTCCATTTATCAGGAGACAAAGACCACAGGGATTAAAGCGGCCGATGATACTTTTCAGATGGAAGTTTCGGACATTTTTCTCCGTGATAGTGGCCCGATGGTTCTGCATGACCCATTTGGTGAAGTAGTCGATCCTATGACAAGGAACTTGAGCTGCCATATTGCTGTGGGAAGGGTCCTACTATGTCTAATCCCAGCTGGCGACGGCCTAGGGCGCTTATCAGTGTGAAGGTTCCTCGTGCATTTGCCGTATGGTGTTGCTTTGGAAGCATTGGCACCTATTGCGCCATTATGGAATTTTGGGTGTCATACGCATAGTGGGCTAATAGTGTCAGGCTTGTATCAACTTGTGAACTAGTGAGCATGCCCCCAGTGGTTCTCGCATACTCCTTCGTACACTTCTCTCATGACATAGTCTACTTCGTCGGGGGTTAGGCACCTTAGATACGGATGGGAGAAACCCACTTTTGTAAGGACATCTCGATCATTCTGAAGCACGACGGCCGTACCTTGGTCTACGGGAAGCGTTGCGGTCTTCTAGTAATGTCCCAGCCTTTTGAGGTAGGATCTGATCGGTGTCGTCTAGTCGGTTCTGAGGGATAGCTTTGTACTTGAGTTTGTCGATAGGCGGTATATTGGGCGAAGGATAGTACCTGACTAGTGGCGTCTACTGCTCTCCGCGGATGCGGCTTGTGGCTTGGTTTTGCCTACTCGTTTTCTTCCGCCCAGGATCTGCACAAACTTAAAATTTGAGATTACTCGCTCATCTTGTCTTTGACCATGCTCAGTATTTTTCATGTTGCCCACACTCGTACTGCGTCATTGATGTGTGACCACGACACAGTGAATCATGGTGTATAGCAGTGACACGGCCCTACCCTTTATGTGTCGAGGGCCGAGAAGACCGCCTCGTACTGCGCCTGGTGGTCGTTTGAAGAGTGGAAATGGATCTTCTTCCTGCTGTATCCCATACAGTGACCGTCGGGACCACAACTCCTCCTGCCCTTTGATTAAGCGAACTATGCATCCATATCATCCATGTCGTCGGTTTCTTCTCTTCACCCTCTCGCCTTGAATTGTGATGAAATCAGCTAAAACTGCGCTGTGATTCTGGTGTGGGTTGATATTGGGCGTTGAACTCGCAGCTCTATTGCCCATAGAACTAGTCGTCCCTACGCCTCACGGGTTGTTAGTGTCTTGCACGGCTTATGCATTTGTAGACCCACTTATGGTGTGTGTGCTTGGAGAATGCGGCACGAGATTTTGGTATTGTAGATCGATGTGAAGGCCGGCTTACCATTGGGGATATCTTCCTTGACTCTTGGAAGTCTTAGTGAATTAGCCAGTATCGAATAGCACCTTCGATCTTCCTCCAAATATAAGTAAATTAACGGCCCGTTGAGACACCGGTAAGTAGAGGAAGCTTCTTCACCGAAGGTTTGGATGGTGAACGCGAGGGGGCCTTAGAGATATGTCTTCATTTTCTTAAAAAGCCTTTTTAGCCTTCAGTGGTCGATTCGAAAGCCTTTGTAGTACCTTGAAGAAGATGAACAACTTTATCTGTCACCACGGAGGCAGAACTGTGTGGGGTTCTGACTACCTTTTAGGCTTTGCACCTCGCGATGTTATTTTGAGACCATCTCCATTATTGCCCGAACTTTGTCGGGATTGGCTTACGCCATGCTATATGATACCATGAGCCTAAGAATTTCGCCCAGCGCCATACCGAGATACACAACTGCGGAGTTGAGCCGTATCGCCGTGAGTATCGAATGTTTCCGGTCGTCAGTGGCTAGAGATTCCGTGCCGCTTTTCAAGGCATGTCGTCTACGTGCACTTTCACGTTTAAGCCCGATCTATTAGGAAAACATCTTGTTCCCTGAGCCTTAGATGCGATTGCCCACTGCGTTAACTGACCCAGATGACATAACTTTGTAGCAAAGAGTCCTTGAGTAATGAATGAGTCTTCTCTGATGCCTTCATCGACTGATCGGTGTACGCAGGAATGAGCCCGTAGAAACTTAGAAGTTATTGTGGCAGTAGAGTCTACGAGGAGGTTGATGCGTGGGGTAATTAGTATCAACAGGGCATGCTTTGTTTAGGTCAATGAAATCTGCACACGTTGCCACTTTTACCATTTCTTTTTGACCATGACTACGTTATTGCGGGGTAGTAGACTTCCGGATGAAATCCGCCTCCCAGCAAACACCGTAACTGTACCGCTGTAAACTTTGTCACACTTTCACAGGTAAAGACCACTCTTGCTTGCAATCGGGCGAGGGGAAGGATGAAATGCGTTAAGCTTGTGGACCGTAGTGTTTGGGTAGTCCTAGCGTGTCCTCGTGGCTCAGCGAAGGCGTCTCGATTTTTAGGAAGGAAGAGCTCTTTGCAAAATGGAAAGGGTTAGCCTACGTGCGGAGTCTGAGTGACTACGCCGGGATGTCATCGTCAAAGAGATTTCCTCAGAATTAACTTACGGTGGCTCTCTGCAGCCGCTACTTTCCTCACATGTTCAAAGCATGGTGATCATCCATCTCGGCATTGCGATGTAGCATTTGCGACCATCTGGTCCTGCGTCTTCTCACATCTATGCTCAGTTAGGAACTTCAGTAGATTAGTACGTGAAGCGTGGCGCCTCCGTGCATTAGCGTAGGTCGGCCAATGATAGTGTTGTAGGCAAATGAGCAATCAACGACCAAGAAATTGACTTCCTTAATCAAGGCTGGCTGAGGGTATGTCAATGATTGACAGGTGATAGTTCCCACGAGGGAGAAGACCTTGGTGCCACGAATCCACTAACGGTGTGTCGAGGGTAGGAGACGCTCTTTCAGGCCAAATACCACCCTGGGAATGCGAGGTAGTAAAGGATATCTCTTGAGCTCCGATTGTGTCTACTAGCACACATCGTATTGAAATCCGTAATTGACAAGCTAATGACCGGGCGTCGTTATGAGGGTGGTGTAGTCGTCCTAGCATCTTCATCTACAAAGGCGATGGCAAGGTTTTCAACCTTGAGCGCTTTTAAGAAGCGCGTCACGAAATTTAGACAACTTTGTACCATACGCGAAGTACATCTTTCTTGCCTTTTAAGATGATCTTGCCATAGTGTTTTCCTCTACGATTACCGCTATTCTCCCGACGGGGCTCTGGGTGCTGCCAGTTCGTTGGTTAGGCTCGGGGTCCACTCGGCGGAGTTTTCCCGCCCCCTAACAGGCATTTGTAGCTTCCGCACTTGATAAAGGCCTAGATACATTTCTTGAGGCACGTAGCATTCGAGAAATGTCGTGCAGTGGTCTAGTAGAAGCGTGTTTGATGCAGGCCTTGCCAGATTGCCCGCCCGGTTTGTCGGCCAAATCAGCGCACGTCTCCGCCCATCTGCATGAGGACTTGATCCGGTGGGGCGTGAAGGGGGTGAAATTTATTGTCACCGACGGGGAGTTTTAATCCTCTGTAGTCACTGGTCATTACGTTCGAGCCAACTTTCTTCCTCTTATCTGGGCTGATGGTCATCCTGCCTTTCCTTTTCCTCGGCATGTACCCCGGGCAATCATCACATCTTTGGCATTCATGTATTTTGTATGGCGTTTAGGCCATTGTCTTTGGAGTCGTTCTTGTAGAAGAGGAGAAGAGAAACTCCACCGACGATCCGGTAGGTGAAGAAGGCGTTGGCGAGGACTTTGTCGTCGACCTCGTCGATCAAGAGGCCTCTTTGTGAAGCGGGTCACGCGTCGCGACCTTGAACACTCGTCTTCCCGTTGCTTAATGTTTAGTATGGCGCGGAGGATCTTGTGTCCTACGCCGCCCGTGAAGTGTGTGACAAAGTGTCCCACTTCGACTCTTTCGTCTTAGGCGTGTTCGGGTAAACTTTGTGAACCGTACCCTTGTTGGCCGCTTTTCCGGTGTGGTAGGAAAGCCTTTGCACATAATCTCATACGGAACTCCTTGCAAGTGCGTGAGGGTTTGAGCGACTCTAGATGGTCGGCCCAATCATGATCAAATTAAATGCGCTTCTACTTGTGGCATCGAAACTTCGTTGGAAGGGAAGGAAATCCAGCATGCGGTGAATGGGGGTCGGTCTGAGTGGACGATTCGTCCAAATTGGTAGATACCCGTCCCACTCGTAAGATTCATCATCATGTCCATCTTCTCACCAAGTCATCGCATATCCCTGGCTATGCGCATTGCAAGCTTCTATTATTTGAAGGCGGTTGGTATCTTAGGGCCATCCCATACGCTAGGGATATTCTTTCTTCTGGTCTTCCCTTTCTATCTGTCCGTCGGTAGGTGACTACCGATGCACAGTCGACATCTTCGCTCGTAGTGAATTCATGCGGCGTTGCTCGTTCGCTGGTTTTAGTTGTTGTCTAACTCACGGATTTGCATTGGGTTAGTCGCTACTGCCAGATTGCGGCGGGGTTTGTGCCTATCTCTCCCGGGCCATTAGAGGGGTTTCCTGTTTCTTGGTTGATGGTAGCCATCAAGCGCGTTTTAAACCATGCAACTCTTTTGTCTTAGAAGTGGTGATATGGTTAATCATGATAGTCGCTTCCACAGACGATTTTAAGCCCGATGATGTGCTGAGAGTATCTAGGTGAGTTGTAGGCTCACGAGTCATGTCGATAGATACACGTGGAAGTAAAAACACAAGGACGAGCAGAGGCAGGTGTAGTCTTAGGCCAAGAACCACGGAAGGTCGAGTTAGAATGAAATCTCTAAGAACTCTATAGTGAAAGAGCTTGAGATTTACGCGTGCTGAGAAAAGTGGAGTGGTGCTTATATAGTGGTGAATGGTGAATCGAAATCCTTAAGTAAGGATCTTTCCTTCTTTGGGAGGATTGTAACAGGAGTTTCCAAGATTTTAGGGTGCCTTTCCATATGAAGAGATATGGGTGAGTAAAGGGTTTTATCTTGCGTGTGCATTACAGATGTTTCCATGTATGAGTATCAGTGGGGACAGTAAACCCTTTTATTTGGACACATCGGCCTGTAACTACCCCATTGGCCTTTGCCACAATCCAGGGTTTCCATCGGCTTATGGGGCGGGTCGGGGTATCGTTGTGGGGCGCGTCGCTCGTCTTTGTCGCTCTAGGTCTTAGTTTAGGTGTGGTCGAAGTGGCGTAGTCGGCTTTCCTTGCATCATCGTCCCGAGTGGTGATTAAATCTTTTGTCAAAATACCCCATCGAACATAGTGAAGTTAGTAAAGCTTTTAAGGATAGTGAATTCTCGAACTTAGTTACTCTATCTGATCACAAGTAATTCATATAATGGGAGGATTAAGTATTCAAACAATAAAGGGTGGATGTGATAAGCTTAAAAGGTTGAGTGGTAAGAAGAAGAAGCTTCATTTCCACATAATCCACTTATGGTGACAATGATGTTAAGCGGTACAAAATATAAGCTTTCAACGTTGTTTCCCAAATCGTTGTTCAACGATTCGGGCATGTTTAACATATTTTTCCTTTCTATGCATACCGTTTCAAAGCGTATCAATCTTATATATATATGGGTTGGTTTAGAATTCTGGCTGGTGTAATACAGCGATAATGCATACTTGATACTTTTGTTATTGAATTAATATTTGAAAATCCAATTTGTTGAATTATATGTTCTATATGTTCTTAAAATGCATCTTAAGTTTTCGTATCGATTGGATATTATTTATAAATTTTAATCTATAAACTTATCTTTTATGCATTATTTTAAACCATAAAAATTTGAATTTTAACAATTAATTGATGACATGGTTATTAATCTTTGATCACCTCAAAAATTTTGTAAGCGCAAATATAGAATAGTAACCAATCTAGCGATGGATTTGTCAATATTCGCATCCAATTAAAAATATTGAGTGGTGTAACGCATTCTTAGGATTCTGTAGGTGTAAGTGAATACATTTATATATATATATATATATATATATAATTCACCAATATGTAATGTAACACGTTTTCCACTCATATTTATTTATTCTCATGTATCGCCTTCACAGTATCATTTTTAGTTTCACTAGGTTTTAGTGTAGATTCTTTGAATGAAATATAGGAGCGAGACAGGCGGTGAAAACCAATTATATACCAGGCCCATAAATGTGGCGCGACTTGGCGTGTCGATGAAATCTTTTTTTTTTTTTTTTTTTTTGTTATTAGTCTTATTTTGCTTAGAAAAAAACTATGTTTTTATTTTATATATATAATTTTTATTTTGAATTTTTAATTTATAAATTGAATAAATCGATTTGAAAATTAATAGGAGAATTAATTAACATTTTTAGCGATGTTTTAGTGGGAGTTAGGGGTTGCGTTTTTAGGATTGTCATTTTAGTTTTGTACCTCTTAAGCATGGGAGGTGTAGAGGCGTTTTAATTTAAAATGAGAAATCCAAACAAGGGATAATAGTATAGAAAATTCACTAATATATAATGTAACACGTTTTTCCGCTCATATTTATTTATTCTCATGTATAAACCTTCCCGTATCATTTTTTAGTTTCACTCGGTTTCTGCCGTGTAGATTCTTTGAGTGAAATATAGGAGCAGACCCAGCATGTGAAAGCCAATTATAAATTTTTTCTTAGTTGTTTCCACTTTCTGTGAGTTTTGGGTTCTCTTATTCCTCATAGCTTATGTTGACCAAACTCTTCTTGGAGTAGTTACCAAAATTGGAATAGTTTATAGAGTTCAAATTTCACTTTTCTTTGATTTTTAAAGATAGTTAGTTAAGTTGGTTTTAGCTGGGGAAACCTGTATCTGTTTCCTTGTAGCTATAAAAGTCATAAGCTCCGATGGTAGTCAGTTCTATAAAAAAACTGAAATACACTTTGGCTCAAGAAAAAAGAAGAAAAAAAAAACCCCTTCATATAACATTCTTTTTGGATTGGTTCATTACCTTATTTCTATAATTTTTTTTTTGAAGTTTGTCATTGTTTTGAGCCTAAATTTGGAGGGGGCAGAACTTGTTATTAGTACTTGGGAATCAAGTTTAGAAAGTTTGTTGGTGGATAAGCTTCCTTAGAAAGGTGAATTCCCATAAATTATTTGCTCTATAGGTTCACAATTGTTCTATGGTGTGGGATTAGAAGTCTTTAAACACTTAGGGGTGGAGGTGATAGCATAGAAAATGGCTGGTGGTATAAGAAAGAAGCTGCATTTCCACAGATTCCATCCCTTCAGATCTGGAAAAGAATCAATTCAACCTGAACACTCACTGATTGGAGGACCCGGCTTCTCAAGGGTAGTATATTGCAACAATACCGAAAGTCAAAAGGTCCAAACTTATGGCAACAATTATGTCAGAAGTACAAAATATACACTTGCATCGT
>JARYZH020001037.1:0-44492 GCA_030021035.2 Notholithocarpus densiflorus | reverse complement strand
TTTTTATGCATGTTGCAAAGAAATCAATATATATATATATATATATAAAAGCAGAGACCTCATACAGGAGTGTATGAGGTCTTGCCAAGTGGCGCTCTAACTTTGCATTTAGCCTTTTTTTTTTACCTCTTTCATTAAGTTTTTCTATATTAATATGTGCTGTGATGGTCCCAAGCGTTTTCACTTTTCAGTTTCCTATTAAAAAGTGAGAATACACAATTTGACCGATTCATCAATATTTCATATTTTTTTTCTTTTTTGATGAAGTTTCATACTTTTCTCACAGCCCATAATTTTGATAAAAGTTTGTGTTCTACAAATTTTCTTAGCACAATCCTTTAGACGGTCCCATTATTTTTTCAAAGAAGACCTTTCTTTTGAAGAAATTGTTTAATGCAATCCTTCTATGTACAACTCTCTCTTCTTCTCTTTCCCTTCCCTGACTTTTTCCTCCCTTCTTTCCTTTTCATCTCCCTTACAACCAAACGGGATATTAGTTTCCAAATTCAGCTAATAAAAAAACGGTTTTGAGGATATTAATAAAAAGAGTTTGAGTTTGGTAAGAATGGGGTGTAAAATTCATATTTTATATCATCTTATAAGATATGTCACACCAGCTTTTTATTTAAAACTCAGTACATCATACCACAATTAATAATATCTTAATAAACTCCCAATTTGGTTGAATTTTTAGATGAGTATTATAATTGATTGAGTGTGGCTGTTCTTATTCTTTAATACGTGATAAGATGATGTAACATGTTGGGCTTGGAGGGTGTGAAACTTGGGTTTTAAACCACATCCTTATAGAATTTAATCTTTAATAAAAATATGTAAAAAACATGTTTAATTACCGTTTTAGTCTTTAACACTTGTACAGTTGTACTATGTATCAAAATGGTTTTTAACATCTTAAACGTGTCAATTTTGTTTCTAAACTTTTGGTATTGTGTCAAAATAATCCTTATTATTAAGCGGTACATGAAAAGAATTGATGTATCTAACATTAATATCAAAATAATATTTTTATGCCATCTAAGCTATCCTTTGAATTATCACGTGTCCTTAATTAGAAAATAAAATAAAATATTTGAAAATATATTAATTGTATCTCCATAAGTAAATGAGATATCATTTTATTTGCAGAAATTGAAAATTTCTTTTCTTTTCTTTTCCTTTGCTTTCTTGGCAACCAAATGGGGTTTAGGTCTTGACTTTTTAGTTAAAGTGCTCATGAACATCATCTAAAAAAAAATACTATTTACCTAATTTTAAAATGAAATTTAAAAAAAAAAAAAAAAAAAAAAAAAAAAAAAAAGCCAAATGTCAATTTTTTACATTATCATTTTCTAAAGAAATTAAAGTTATTACCAATTATATTATAAAAATCTTGTAAACTAACATGGTGATGAATATAATTAGTGTCATGTCAACAAGGTAATAAATCAATTTCCTAATTATTTTTCTATTTTGTGTTTAAAAATTGATACATTCATTTAATAAAAGTGGTGTGTAACCCCGAGCATATGCACATGTACATTTAAAAACAATCACAATTATGTGTGTGTGTGTGTGTGTGTGTGTGTATGATGCAAAGAAAATCAGGTAGGATGAATGCTCCGGGCTTCAATGGGCTAGTGGTTGCTTAAAAGGCCTGAAAAGAAAGAAACACAAGATCAAAAGTGACCAGGGTGAACCGGCCAAAAACCCTCCGATGCTTAAGTTAGTTTTTCTCTCTAGAACTCAAGAATTCCAACTTTTTGGGATAGTGGAAACTTACTTTCGTTTGATGTGGATGAGTCTTTATATAGTGAGCCTTGGAGTGGTTACTCGATTGGTAACTTCCTCAAACCGTATGGAAGTTACAAGGTTCAGACACAACTTCTACAACTGCTATAAAAGTTAGAAGATTTAATCTTATCTTCTATAACTGCCATTGAAAGTTAAGAGTTTAGTGAGAAGTTAGAGCGATAAGCAAGGATTTTGCTTATACTCCAAAATAGTAGAATGTAGCTCAAAATATAAGTTTTTGTGTATAAATTCATTCTGAAGATATTCCAAATGTCGAAGGGTTGTCCATCTGCTTCCATGTCTGGACGACCTTCCTTAATTTGGACAGCCTCCTTATACTGGACAACATTTTATATTAGGACAACCTGTGAATGATACAATGGACGAACTGGAGTAGGCCCAATCGTCGTGGTTTCCTATGTTCTTTGGACGACAACTCAAGGACGAGCTATACTTGTCTTTTCCCAATTAGTTGCCCCCTTGTCCTTGTGTTGTCTATTATCAAAACGCCCCTCCTCTCTCTTTTTTTTTTTTCTTTTTTTTTTTTGACATGTGGCCTAATTCTAGTGTATTTCAATCATGTCGTTTTGTCTTTCAAGAAAAATGCCACGTGGTTTCTCTTGGTTGGTCGCGTTGCTTCAGATACCAAGCCTCGTTGCCTATAAATAGTAGAATTCCTCTCCTACCCTTCACATTTCTAAAATTCTCTCCCCTGACATTTGTCGTCTAGCGCCTTGTTTAGAAGTCCTCCTGCATCCTTAGGCCTTCCTCGTTTAGAACCAGGTATTTTCTTCATCTTTGTCTTTAGGTTTTCCTTTAAGTTTTTCAGATGTCTGAAGTTGTGATATCCTCGTCTAGCGATAGTGATAATAGGGAGATAGACGAGTATCACGATAGTACTGGTGATAGTGGTTCCAGTAGCAACAGTGGCAGTAGGAGTGATAGCAGTAGTAGTGAGGGAACACCACGGATGAGCAATACACGTTCAAAGTTCCAGGGGTTCCTTTAGAGGTTCTTCAGGAAGCACTTAGGAGGAGAACGGCCTCTGAGTTACAGGCTGGTACCTCAACGAGTGTTCCCTCGTCCATTGATTTAGACGAGGTAGAAACTGTGTATAGTTGTGCTATAGGTGTCCATTCCAAGACAAATGAGCAAAGGTTTATCTCCCTTAGAAGCTGGTACCAAGTTCCAAACGACCTTAATCCTAGGTTAGCCGTCTGTGGTGAATGGTGCTGTAAACCTCATTTTGGAATAGGTGTTTATGAGGCTTATCTTTTGGGGGGACTTAGATTGCCTCTCGATGCATTTACTAGAGAGTTACTTCCTAAGCTAGGTTTAGGAGTATGCCAATTTAATCCCAACACATGTAGGCTAGTCGTCTCTATGCAAGTTTTGTGGAGAGAGGTGTTTGAAGGGGATCGTCCTTTCACTGTGGATGAGTTCCTTTACTACTACAAACCCTCAGAAATTAGTCAATCCCTTGGTTTTTATCAGTTCACAGCCAGGGCTAAAGATTGTAGGTTAATAAGATCCCTTCCCACATCTGATAGAAATTGGAAGACAGAGTTTTTCTTCGTCTTTGGTTTTTGGGTTGGAAACCCTGTTGAGGTTGGCAGGGATCCATTTGCCCCATATACTGGAGAACTAGGGAACCTTCGTCCAGAAGGTGTGTTTCTTTCCTATTCAATATTTTCAATCTTTTTTAGACTCGTCTAACATTTTTCTTCCTTTTTCCTTTTTAGCTGTTAAACGACCTTCTTTAAACAGATTTCATCTTGAGCGCGTCCAGAAGGCTTGTCTATTTGCTGATAGGAGCTTTCATTCTTTGGTTGCTCTCCAACGTCTTGCAACTTGGGGACTTGGACCTGAACCATCCCTAGAAGCTTTAGCCCATGAGCTTACCACTCGCAGACGTAAGTTTTTACTTATTTATTTATTTTTTTAAAATTTGCCTTAGCCAGATTCTAACACTCTTCTCCATAGGGATGACAACCATGAAGGAAAACAAAGGAAAGGGATTAGTAGACGAGGTGACCTTGCCTGAGTCCCAGCCTCATCCTTCAGCTGGAGATAAAAGAAAGAGTTTATCCAAGACGCTTGATTTGGGAAATCTTCCCAGTCGTCAAGGAAATAAGAAGGCGAAGCATGGGTCGTCCGAACCTGGGGTAGCCAAGTCTGGCTCAATTATCCCCCCTACCTTTCAACAACCTTCCATCCCAATTCTTGATTTAGACTCGTCTGCACCTGCTGGAGTTACCCCATCCAAGCCTGTGGTAACCATCTCGTCCCAGCCTTCTGGAAGAATTCCCATGAACCTTCTTGAGAATGAAGATCTAGCTTGGGAAAGGTTCCAAAAGGCTGTGACTGACGAGGACGTGGCTGTATGCTATGACATGTCCTTGAAAGAATTTGAACACTCTGCAGTTCATGATCTCTTCAAGGTATGTTTTCATTATTTTGTTTTTTTTTTCGTCTTGTCATAATTCACATCTCTCGTCTAACTAACTTCAATCAATTGCATATGTAGGCCATGTCAAAGTTCATAGCAGCGTCTAGACATGCTATTGAGATGGATCAGAACAGAGCAAGGCTTAAAGCGAAGATTAGTGAGGTGCAGGAAGATTGTAGGGGTAAGGCTGAGATGGTAAGCAAGGCTATGGATGAGGTCAAGGAGTTGAAGAACCTTGTCGAAGAGCTTAAAGAAGGATAGTCGTCTTGACCATCTTTAGAAAGGGAATGACAAGCTGCGCGCCCTTCTAAAAAAAGCCAAAGAAGATGCTATTAAGGAGTTCAAAGCTTCCAATTAGTTTACCGTCCTTTTGGATGGAAACTACGCTACTGGCTTTGAGGATTTTCTTCTAGACGCTGAAGAACGCTTCCCTGAAATTGACTTTAGCTCCATCAAGCTCAATATTGGTGCTGCAAGCTCTCTCCTTCAGACGAGCTCTGAGGATGTCAACATTGAGGACAATGCCACTACTCAGCCTGCCCAAGACGAGCCTAATTCTAGAGATAACCCACCTCAGTAGAAGATGTTTGAAATTTTGTCTTGTCATAATTCATCTCCCCCTTCTTTTTATATATTTAAGTATGGGGTCCGTTGTTTTGGACCATTTGAATTTATTTAAGTACATTTGACTCGTCCATATTTTTGGAGTGAGTCCTGATACAATTGCCTTTTAGGCTAACTTTATAAGGGTTTTTTGGATGATGGTTGTCTACCCTTTTAGATATTTATGAATGAATGTTTGTTTTCATCCTTATCTTTTATTCTTTATTAGACATGCTATACTTTGTTCATTGACGAGCTTTCTTTTGTTTATATCGTCTATGTTTTATCTAATGGTTTTAAGTGTGGTCCGTCCACTTTGTGAAGGCATTCAGTTTGTCCATAGTAGGACAACTTTTATGCTCAACATTCCGTTCATTATATTTTGCATGTGTAACTCGTCTATGAATGGAATTCCTTTCGCCAGCTTTCTTCGTCCATAAGTTTGACTTATTGCTCGCATTAATCTTCGTCTTTAGGCAAGACGTTTTCAGCATTTACTCGTCCAGAGATTGGATTGTTTAACTGATGAGGTTTATTCATGGATTTTGAATATTTTTACGTGCATGCTTTTTCCTTGTCCATTAATTAGACGAATATACCTTAGGTTTCACCTTGTCAATTGAGTAGAAAAACCTCGTCCATTGATTAGATGAGTGTACCTTAGGTTTGTTTTTCTTTGCTTTATATGAAAAGCTTATAGACGTTACATCCCTGCGTCCAGAGATTTTACTCGTCTCGTCTTGAGCCTTTAGCCTTGTTGTGGATTAGTTTAAATGAAAATAACATGAAAGTTAAAAATTCACACAACAATATATATATATATATATATATATTTATTGGGAATTCAAACATAAACATCGTCCACAAGCATGACACATACTTAAAAGCTAGTGCCTTAAGTACATGACTTCGTCTATCATAAACTTGTCCTTAAACAGTGCATAAGTTAGAATACTAAGCCACATATAGTACTAATAACGAACACAAGTAGACATAAGTAATGGAAAGCCACATATAGTACCAATAACGAACACAGGTAGACATAAGTAATGGAAAACAATAAACTTTGGCTTGTCCAGGATGATCTCGTCCAATATGATGCTCGTCCAGGATGATACCTCACTGGTAATACTTCCTTAAATGCTCAACATTCCAAGGGTGTTCCAACTTTCTTCCATCCAGGGTTTCCAAGTAATACGATCCTTGCCTCTTGCAATTAACAACCTGGTAAGGTCCTTCCCAATTAGGCCCCAATTCCCTATGAGCCGAGTTTCTGGTTGCTAAGGAGACCATTTTTAGGACGAGATCTCCAATGTTGAAGCTCCTGGGTTTGACCATTGCATCATATTTTCTTGCCATAAGGTTTTTATACCTTGCTGTCCTCTGCTCTGCATCCATTCTTACCTCGTCTATAAGATCGAGGTTGAGACAAAGTTGTTCTTCATTTCTTTCATCCTGATACTTCATCACCCTGTAGTTAGCCATATGTACTTTTGTAGGTAAAACGACTTCACTTCCATAGGCTAGTTTGAAAGGAGTTTCCTATGTAGGGGTCTTCACAGTCGTCCTGTAAGCCCATAAAACGCCTGGTAACTCGTCTGGCCATACTCCCTTTGCCCCCTCAAGCCGAGTCTTGATGATTTTCAACAAGGATCGGTTTGCAACTTCTGCTTATCCGTTGGCTTGTAGGTGGGAGGGTGAGGAATAATGATTCTTGATTCCAAGTTGCTCACAAAAATCCCTGAAAGGTGTGTTATCAAATTGTCATCTAATGTCAAACACTAGTACCCTAGGTACCCTAAACCTGCATACAATGTTTTTCCAGATGAAGTTCTTGACATTCTGTTGTGTAATTTTTGCTAAGGGTTTAGCTTCCACCCGCTTAGTGAAGTAATCAATCCCCACCACCAAAAACTTCATTTGTCTGGTTCCAATTGGAAGGGGACCCAAAATATCCAATCCCCACTATGCAAAGGGCTATGGGGCCATCATTGGGGTAAGGTACTCCGACGACTGTCTAGGGACGTTACTGAATCGTTGACATTGATCACAGACCTTGACATACGCCTTAGCATCAGCTTGAATTGTTGGCCAGTAGTAACCTACATGGAGGACCTTGTGGACGAGTGATCTAGCTCCTGAATGATTGCCACATGCTCCCTCATGAACTTCTCTTAATACATAATTTGCTTCGTTTGTAGCTAAACACCTCAGGTAAGGCTGAGAAAAGCCTCTTTTGTATAACACCTCGTCTATAAGGACATACTTGGCTGATCTGATCCTTAGCTTTCTGGCCTCGTCTTTTCCTTCTAGAAGCCTTCCTTCTTTTAGATAGGTGACTATTGGGGTCACCCAATTTTCTTTGCCTTCTATCTATTGTACCTCTAGAAGATCTATACTTGGCATGTATTGGATTTCATCAAACTCGTCCATCGATTCATTTGCTGATGCTTCTTTCGCTAAGGCGTCTGCTTCCATGTTCTCTTCCCTTGGGACCTGAATGAAACTAGCTTCCTTAAATTTCTTTATAAGGCGTTTCACCTTATTAAGATATTTCCTCATGCGTTCTTCCTTAACTTCATACGTTCCATTCACTTGACTAATAACCAATTGAGAGTCCCCCTAGATGAGTATTGACTCTGCCTCTAAGGACTTAGCCAATTCTAGCCTTTTAAGAAGGGCTTCATACTCAACTTCATTGTTAGTTGTTTGATACTGTAGATGAACCTTGTGTTTCAACTTATCTCCTTCTGGGGACTACAAAACAACTCCTATTCCTCCTACATGTAGTGTAGATGATCCATCCACATAGACGACCCTTGTTTTAACGTCTTTCATCCCGTCTAAGTCACCATGACTTGGAATGAATTCCGCAATGAAATCTGCTAGAGCTTGAGCCTTTATTGCATTTCTTGGTTGGTACCTGATATCAAACTCACTAAGCTCGACAGCTTATCGGATTAATCATCCTGCGGCTTCCAACTTGGTCATTGCCTTCTTGAGCAGAAGGTTTGTCATAACATTGATGACGTGAGTTTGGAAGTAATGCCTCAGCTTCCTGGAAGCCGTTATTAATGCAAAAGCCAATTTTTCCATTAGCAGATATCGTCCTTCTGCTCCCCTCAGTGCCCGTCTTGTATAATACACAGGCTTCTGCACCTTCCTTTCTTCCCTAATCAATGCTGAACTTACTACATGTGGGAACGCTTCTAAGTATAAATATAACTCCTCACCTGATATGGATGGACTTAGCAGGGGAGCCGTGGTAAGATAGACTTTAAGATCCTGGAAGGCCTTTTGGCACTCGTCCGTCCATTCGAACGCCTTCCTGAGAACTTTGAAGAAGGGTAAACATTTATCTGTAGCTTTTGAAACAAACTTGTTCAGAGCTGTACTCATCCAATGAGGGACTAGACTTCCTTGATATTCTTTGGTGGTTCCATGTTCAATATAGCTTGGATCTTATCTGGATTTGCTTCAATTCCCCTTTGTGAAACCATGAATCCTAGAAACTTCCCAGACGAAACTCCGAATGCACATTTACTTGGATTTAGCTTCATTTGGTATTGTCTAAGTGTATCAAAGGTTTCCTGTAGGTCGTCCAGATGTTTCTCCTCGTCCAAGCTCTTCACCAGCATATCGTCCACATACACCTCTACATTCCATCTTATTTGTGGATGAAACATGTGATTAACTAACCTCTAATAAGTTGCCCCCACATTCTTCAAACCAAAGCACATCACTTTATAACAAAATAAACCTTTACTAGTAATGAAAGATGTCTTCTTTTGATCTGCCTTGTCCATCTTTATCTGATTATACCCTGAGAAGGCATCCATGAAGCTTAGCAATTGATGGCCTGCTAGTGAGTCCACCAACTGATCAATGCGTGGCAAAGGATAACTATCCTTAGGGCAAGCTTTATTCAAATCAGTGAAGTCTACACACATCCTCCACTTACCATTTGCCTTCTTGACCATCACCACATTAGCTAACCAATCCGGGTAATAGACTTCCTGAATGAATTGCGCTGTGGTTAACTTCTGGACTTCTTCCTTGATAGTATTGTCTCGCTTAGGAGCAAAGACCCTTTTCTTCTGACGAACAGGCTTGGAAGATGGATGCACATTCAACCGATGAGTGATAACACTTGGATTAATTCCCAGCATGTCTTCATGACTCCATGCAAAAACATCAATACTCTTCCTTAAGAACTGGACGTCTTGCTTCGTCTTCTCTTTCATACTTGTTCCAATTCTGGTAAACTTCTCAGGATTACCCTCTTCCTCAGGAATGTCTTCCAGTACTTTGGTGGGCTATGCAACAACCCTTCTCTCCTCAATGTTCATTGTCTGTATGTGCTCGTCCATAGCCAACATGGCTAAATAACACTCTCTTGCTGCTAACTGATCTCATTGCACTTGTCCTATCTTGTACTTTGTAGGGAATTTAACTGATAAGTGATAGGTAGATGTTACTGCCTTCCAACTGTTTAAATTTGGCCTTCCAATGATGGCGTTATAAGAAGACGAACAATCCACCACGAGGAAATTCACTTCCTTGGTTATTTGCTATGGGTATGATCCCACCACTACAGGTAATGTAATGGTGCCTACATGTTGCACTTTCATTCCTCCAAATCCCACCAAGGGTGAACATACTGGACGAAGATGATCTCATCCAAGCCTTATTTGTTGGAAGGTGGGGTAATACAAGATGTTTGCCGAACTTTCATTATCCACCAACACCCTTCTAGTTGTATAATCCGCGATGAGTAAAGTGATGACGATCGCATCATCATGTGGGTGATGGATTCTTTCAGCATCCTCGTCCGTGAAAGTAATGGCTGGCTCGTCTGTCCTCCTTGTCCTTGGTGATCGTCCAGAGAGTTGGACATTTTGTATCACCTTGAGATACATCTTCCTTGACTTGGAAGACTGCCCTGTTGGAGTTCCTCCTATAATAACCCTTATTTCTCCAAGTGGGGGCTGTGATGACTCTTCTACCTTTCCTTTCAACTTCTCATCTTTATGATCTCTTCCAACAAAATGTCTTAACTTTCCCTGTCTGATGAGATTCTCTATTTGATGCTTTAAGTCATAGCACTCGTCCGTGTCATGCCCATGATCTCTATGGAAGCGGCAATATTTGTTCTTATTGTGCTTATTGGGATCTCCTTTTATCTTCTCTGGCCATTTCAAGGATGAATCATCCTTGATTTGCATAAGTACTTAATCAAATGGACCATTCAAGGGCGTGTAGTGCTGACTCCTTCCTGAAGACGAACCTGCCTTCCTGTTGTCTTGATCCTTCTTCTCTCTTGTCCGGGCCTTCTTTGGATGAGGAACCTGTTTAGGATGACGTGGGAGATCTACTTCCATTTGCTTGGCTTTCTTCCTCTTCTTGGCTAAGATTACATCCTCTGCATTCATGAAGTTTTGGGCTGAATGGATGAGTTCATCCATGGTTTGAGGCTCTTGCTCATAAAGCGTATGGATGAATAAATCGGAATTAACTCTATTATGGAAGGCTGCCAATAACAACTTGTCGTCCATCTTATCAACCGTTAGGGCTTTCCCGTTAAAACGAGTAATGAAGGACCGCAAGCTTTCATTTTCCCTTTGCTCTATGGTAAATAGGCTAAACGAGGAGTGCTTATGCCATTGTCCCCCGATAAAATTGTTGACAAACAACTTACTCAATTCTACGAAAGAACTCACAGTGCTTGGAGGTATCTTGTTGAACTACACTCGTGCTAGCCCTTTAAGGGTGGTAAGGAAGGCCCTATACATAATCTCGTCCGGAACCCCTTGAAGATGCATTGTAGTCTTGAAGGTTGCGATATGATCACACGGATCGCGTGTTCCATCATATGAGTCCAAGGAAGGTATCTTGAACTTAGAAGGTAGTGGATGACTGTTGATGGAAGCCACGAAAAGGGAATCAATTCGATGAATTAAATCATCTACGAGATTAGCCCTTCTAATGTTCTCCCTCATCTCGTCCATGGCCTTCCTCATTTGATCCATCTCCCTCTCCAAGTGTGGCACTCTTCGTGAAGCGGTACCCTTTGACTAGTTCTCATGCTCAGCGTTTTCTCATTCTCTAACTTCTTAACTCTGGACTTGTCCTTCCACATGTCTTTCATGATGCTGTCTCCTTAGAGTAATCTCCCTAGTCAATTCTTGGTTCTAACAGGTTAATTCTACCACGGCGGCTGCCATGGATTATACTTGTTGTATGGAAGGCGGTTGCATGACAGGTGCTGACCGGCGATCACGGTTCGGATGATTAGAAGCGTTCCCACTCTCCTGGTGGCCATTGATCTTGTCCAAACCATACAGACTTTTGTCAGAGAAAGATAAATTGCAAAATGCAAGTTTAATCGTTCCCCACAAACGGCGCCAACTGATGATGCAAAGAAAATCAGTGGGCTAGATGCTCCGGGCTTCAATGGGCTAATGGTTGCTTAAAAGGCCTGAAAAGAAAGAAACACAAGATCAAAGGTGACCTGGGTGAATTGGCCAAGAACCCTCTGATGCTTAAGTTAGTTTTTCTCTCTAGAACTCAAGAATTTCAACTTTTTGGGATAGTGGAAACTTACTTTCGTTTGATGTGGATGAGTCTTTATATAGTGAGCCTTGGAGTGATTACACGATTGATAACTTCCTCAAACCGTACGGAAGTTACAAGGTTCAGACACAACTTCTACAACTGCTATAGAAGTTAGAAGATTTAATCTTATCTTCTACAACTGGCATTGGAAGTTGAGAGTTTAGTGAGAAGTTAAGCGATAAGGAGGGATTTTGCTTATACTCCAAACTAGTAGAACGTAATTCAAAATATAAGTTTTTGTGTATAAATTCATTTTGAAGATATTCCAAGTGTCGAAGGGTCGTCCATTTGCTTCCATGTCTGGACGACCTTCCTTAATTTGGATAGCCTCCTTATACTGGACAACATTTTATATTAGGACAACCTATGAATGATACAATGGATGAACTGGAGTAGGCCCAATCGTCGTGGTTTCCTATGTTCTCTAGACGACAACTCAAGGACGAGCTATACTTGTCTTTTCCCCATCAATATATATATATATATATATATATGATTTAGAATCTAATTGGATCTAGACTCTTCGGTTTTTGTACCAAATAATTCACCTACTACAAAAATTAAAATATTAGATGGGATACATGGCGCAAAATTGAACTCCAATTAAAATTCAATTTAGAATCTAATTGATTTTAGACTCTTTGATTTTTGCACCTAATAATTCACTTGACACACAAATTTAAAATTAGATGAGACACGTGGCGCATAATTAGACTCCAATTTAGAATTTAATTAAATTTTCTCTTAGTTTTGATTATATATATATATATGTGTGTGTGTGTGTGTGTGTGTGTGTGTGTATGTGTATGTATGTATAGCTACCTACCATCACTCTATTTAAAATTACATGTTCATGAAATCACAGTCCCATATATGGCCCTTTTTTAGGAACCACTATCTCATCACAAAAACTATCTCATAAAAAAAAAAAGTTAGTATATTGCAATGTATTTGGAATGGTGAGTCCATCGGTATTTGGAAATCAATGTTTTTTATTTAAAAAAAAAAAAAAAACCTTAAATTGGACACATGCTGCAAAATTAGACAACAATTGGAATCCAATTTAGAATCTAATTGGATTTTCTCTCAGTTTTGGCTTTAATTATATATATAGACTGGTTATTGGCCTGTGTGTTGCACGATTTTTTTTGGTTTGATCTTTTTTGGTAAATATTATGACTCGAGAACAGTTTTTTGGGAAAAAAACTTCTTTCATTTTTATGTAGTGATTTAAAAAAAATACAATGAAGGATTTTATGATAAATTTTGTTAATTTTATGAAATACATTTATATAAAATAAAACTCATAAAATGCATAAGATATATGTAAAGGTATAATTCATGACTATGCATGAAAGTTATTGTATTTTTTTTTTTTTTTAATTTCTATTAGCTAGATCACATTTCTTAAATAAATTGAACAACCATTTCATCACCCCGTTATGCATGTAATCTTTGGAATGTTGTTAGTTAGTACATGATTGCTTGATAAACAATATTTAGTAAAAATTATTTTAATTCTATATAAGAAATATTTTGTGCAATTTTTATTTTCATGTCCATTTTTTTAATCTAATAGATTTAATTTTTCTCGTTAGTTTAATTGAATAGTATTGTGTTTATACTTTTTTTCTTAACTTCAATTGATAATTCACAAAATGAGTAAACAACTTATTGAGTATTGCAAAAGATACAAATATGAACTTTAACATGAGCATCAACATGAAGGGAGATTTCTATTCATTTTCTTGAAGAAAAAATGTACTTACAGAAAATTCCAAACTTTATTAGGTAAAGAAGAATCAAAGTTATAGATAACAAAATCAATAAACCAAAAATTTTAAGAGCCTAAGAGGAGCCATTACTCATTTGAAATAGTCCAAAATACTCGAGGACTAAAAAAAAAACATCCACTCCACACTTCCATCACAACTGCTTTAGCTCAAGGAAAACAATATATATCTCTATATCTTTTTATTATTATTTAGAAATAATTAAAATATGCTGCTAATCCCGCAACTTGAACCTTTTTTTCCTGACTCCTGCAATTTGAACCTTTTCTCCCTTAAACCCCAGACACTTATGAGGAGGTGCCAATTCAGCTACATGGCCCTTGACATAAATATATATATATATATATATATATCTCATTTAATAAATATAGAACTTCCTTTAAAAAAAATTAATATGTTTATGATAATTAAGGGAAATCCTAATGGGTACTTCACTTGAGCATATGTGAAAAAGGCAAATACATACCACAAAAATATGGTTAATTGCTTTGCCTCAATCAGTCGGCCAAACAACATACCGCTTATTCATACCACAACCACAAATGATAATGCAGCATTAGCCATCTATAATTGCTAATCTGAAAGTACAAATTTCTTTAATAGCTCTACCTTCATTTCTTTTGGCTAATATGTCTTTACTGAGTCAAAATCAAACCACAAAAATTATATAAAAATCACCAAATTAGAGTTTAAAATTATAATTAAATTTTTAAAAGAAATCTAGGCACAATTGCACAAAAATTCCATGTAACTAAGTCACACTTAGGAATATTAGACCCTTTTTCCTTTGTATAAATAGGGGGGGTCCCAATGGGATGAGGGGGCTAACAATTTTCTCTCCAAAACATTTATTGTAGGAATATAAAAGTTTTCCATTGTATACTTTTCACGGTTAAAGAACATGACTTGCCAACTAATCAAACTAGAGTTTTTAGTACCTATAGCAATTTCACAACATCAAGAACAAACCCCAGTGTATACATTGTCAAATTTCATAGTCTCCTATTACATCAAATGAGTGTTTAATTTTTCTCGCAAAGTATTGAATAGTAAAGCTTCTGGGCCATAGTCTCAAATACAACTCATAATCATGTTGGACTTGGATGACACCTATCAACAACACATAATTATGAGATGCAGAAAAAATTTGGAGTGTACACAACGTTTAGTGTGGATGGGAAGAAATTTCATCATATTCCAATTGGTTAGGTTAGTAAGGGACCTATTCCAATTTAATGATCCTGGAATTTTGTATACAAGTAATAATCAAGGAAACTTCCGCCTAAAATAAGTCGGACTTTTGGCAAGAGAGAAAATTGATGTCTAGACAAATCAAGCTAAGGCCGACCAAAATGGACCATATTCTTAATTTCTTATCTCTATTTGTTCCATTTACAAGACTTACAATCAATGCTTGGCGTATAAAAGTTGAACATCTTTCTAAAGTCCATCCTCTGAAAGCTTGAGAAAAAATTCATTTAAACCAACACAATATATAAATTATAAAGGAATCAAAGAAAAATTGTCAAAAATAATGAAAATTTAATCTATGCTTAAATTCTTATAAGGATGAACACAATAGCAATATCCTTTTTTTTTTTTTTAAGATAAAAAAAATCTATGCTTATTTTGTATGTATGATAAAGTCCTATCACAAAGTTTTTTAGACTCATGTTGATTAGTGATTAGGAGTTATAAAGGAATAATCATCAATATATGTATATATATATATATATATATATATATATGTTAGGTTCTAAGGATTTAGAATCTAAATGTATTAGAACTTCAATGTGTAATGTTGGCAAACCATGATCAAAACTTAGAGTCTAGAATTAGGCTGCTCAAAGTGTGTTTATGTATAAAGTTGGAATCGAGTGTACTATAGGATTTATTATGTAAATCTGCAAGGCTTGATCGATCGAAAATTAGTTGCTTTGTACTTAATTAGAGTTTTTTGGACATCCTAATAATCCTAATACGTATTTTCTTAAAAATTAAAATAAACATAAAATCCTAATCCTATCCACCCGTTTTGGGCCCTAAGATAAAAAGTGACACAGACAAAGAGAGTAGCTCTTTTAATTAAACTTAGAAGGCACTAAATGTTTAGCCCAGTTGCCATTATTAAGTTATAAAATTAGATTTTGTTAAAGTCCATTATATATATATACACTAGCATTATGCCCGTGCGATGCACGGCTTAATCAAAATTCATATGTAAATAATTTTTTTTATTAATTTACTTAAAATAAATGAATATTTTACTTTTAAGTTACATAATGAATGCATGTTGTGTGAAACTAAGGTATCATAAAATGCATATATATATATTTATATAATTGAATGGAAGATGGTAGAGGTACCTAAAAATATATATATAAAATGATTTTCAATAATACATTGAACTTTAAGGCTCAATTAATCACATATATTTAAATGGAAAACCTTTGAATTTAATAGTTAAAAACTATCTAAAATAATAATTGAAATCAAGTTTAAGTGAAACCTAAATTCAATAATTAAGAACAATCTAAATTATTAAACATTTAAAAATTTGAAGTAGAGAGAGACTCACATGAGAATTTAATTTTTGTCCTTGAAAGTATGAAAGAAGGCACTGAAACTTGAGTGAGTTTCACCCTACCAAGTTTAAGTCCTGCGCGTTGCACGCTACATTTGTGTGTATATGCATGAAAAATGATCTTAATTTAATATTTATTGTAGAAAAGAGTTGGTGTAGCCTTACCCTTGTCTGGTTAATTTTTGTTATAATTCCTTCGTGTAGCGTTTAAACCAATCCCTTAAAAAAGTTTTAGTAGAGTTTAAATCACGTTAATAAATATCTCTCTATTCAATTTTTTTTTTAAATCATGTTAATAAAAAGTTACTAATAAAACTATTATTAGTAAACATTTCTTAGGCTTATCTATTTAGCTTTGTTGCCAAATTTATATAAACTCTTTTATTTTATTTTATTTCTTTTTTCCAAAGAATATAACACAATCAAAAACCTATAAACAACAATTTACATTCAATATAAAGAATATAATCAAAATTATTCATAATTTAAAATTAATAAATTAACAAAAATTATAAATTAAGATATAAATTTAAAAAAAGAACAAAGAATAAACCTATTTATTTTTTCTATCACTTTGAGAGATGAAAGTATGAGAATGTAACTAAAACCTGAACCAATTATTGTAGAAGAGAATAAATGAATACAAAAGTTTGATATTATGAATTGGGTTAAAACATATGTGAGAAGTTTTTATTAATTTTTTTGAAGTTAAAGAAAAATAGCTTAAACAAAATGAAAAAAATAATAATGAAGAAAGAATGCATACCTATCATGGGATTTAGGCATTCACATATTGGAATAAATTTCATTTCAAAAAGGATATATATATATATTTATATATATTAATGTAAGGACTTGATTTTGACCCCCTGCCCACCAATAATGGATGATGGCACAACAAGGCCAAAACAATGTATTTGTTTAAGAGTGGATTTCACAGGAATCAGATTCTATAAATCAAGTATGGGCCTCAATGGATTGGACTCATGCCAAGAAGATAAGAAAACTCACTTTAATAGAAATAATACTCCTCAGTCAGATCCGAGGATTGATGTGTTCTTATATTCACTTAAACTTATCTCAGTACAAAATGTTCTTGCTTTCTTTTTCCTTCCCAGATTACCTCCCCTATTTTTCACAGGAGCCTTTCCCTTATATAGTCCCTTCATCGTCAATCCCAGCCTTCTACTTGTTGATCATGTAGGTGATCTCTTAGATGCTTGTCCCATCAGAAACATCCTGGAAGCTTTGTGAGTAGCTATGAACTGAGATATCTTTGTTCAGGGGTCATTTCTACATAAATGCGGTCAGTTGGTTAGGTGCAGAACATTTAATATGGTGGTAGCAGCCTTCTTCCCAGATATTTCTTCTTTTGTTGTTGGTTATCTTCCTTGAAGCTTATCCATAAAAGGAATGATTACCTTTTGTATATCATTCCCGAGATGGCTGGGTTCCAACCTTCCACAATGCTTTCCCAAATAAGCTCGGCTCCTCGAGAACTACCACCAGTCTGTTGTTATACTTTCTCGTCCTCGGCTCGTCGATCCCAAAACCTAATAAACCTTCCGACCATCCTCGGGTTCCTAGGTGTCCTCGAGCGCGACCCACGGCCCAACTCGTTTGCTCGGCTTGCTTACCCTCACAATTAATATATAGGTAGAGTTTCATTTGATATAGAATTTAAATCCTATTGGAATTAAGATTTCTAATCAATTTGTTGCTATCTCATAAATCCTATAAAAAGTGGATTAAAAAAAATGTCATATGAATAGAAAGAAAAAAGAAAACATATTTTTATGGAAAAAAGAAAAATTTTCAAAAAAAACAAACGTTTTTTTTTAGAAGAACAAACATTTATTTTATATAGATACTTTTTTTTTAGAAGAAAGAGAAGGTGTTTACTTTAAACTCAAATATTTATTACCTTATTTACAATTTTTTTTAACTTTATCCAAAAATATATTTGGTAAATCGGTATGAACAATAATTATCTTTAAAAAAAAAAGTCACGTGTGAAGAGGAAGATTTTGCTATTGAATACGTTGCTGTTTTTTTTTTTTTTTTTTAAATTTTACGGGTATTATGTTGTTTTTTTTTTTTTTTTTTACACGAAGTAATATAATTTAAATTTTAAAAAAGGAATAGATGAAGACTATTGTTGTTTTTTGTTTTTTACGTGTTGTTTTGTTTTTTGTTTGTTTTTTTTTTTTTGTTTTTTTTTTTTTTGTTTTTTACACATAGTAATATAATTTAAATAAAAAAGGATTAGATGAAGAGTTTGAATTGTAATCAAATTAAATTTTTTTATCAACTTATAAATTATAATAATAAAAGGATTAGATGAAGAGTTTGGATTGTAATCAAATTAAGATTTTTATTAATTTAGAAATCATAGAAAAAGAAGATAAGTACAAAAAAAATTATATTAATTTTTTTAAAATTCTAAAAAAATTTCTGCAATTTAGTGCAGTCACTTGGTATAACCACCGCTTCAAAACCCAACTTTTATTATATAGTATATGATATAATATATATATATATATATGTGTGTGTTTCCTTCCTCTATTCACTAACAACCGCTTTACTTTTTGGTTTAAAACAAATTCTACTAATAAGTATTTTGTAATAAAATTCTCCCCCTCGTAGGCACTGCTCCATTTACTCTGGAATTGTTTTCATCAAATTCAAAAATAGGATTTCGGTCCATATATAAGAAATAAAAAATGATTTTGGTTAAGACAAACATGTTTTGATTGGAGAAATGGAAAACTAGAGAGTGCAGTGCAGTGCAGGAGCACTGCTTTCCTTTTGTAGAAAAGACTAGAGGAATGGATCAATGCCTGATATGAAAATTAGAGAGAACGACATAGATTTTTATTTTTATTTAAAAAAAAAGTTGGTTATCAGGCCAGGCCAGGCCAAGCCCACTTTAAAATTAAAATAAAATGGATGACCCAATGTATAGTGTACGTACGGTAACCATCCAATCCATTATTACATCAAACCTTGGACCACATCCACATCCACATCCACATCCACATCCACATCCACATCCACTTTCATGCTCACTCTCATTCTCATACAACAATTTTAATTAAGGATCAAATCAATGACCCTTTTTGTCTTGGCCAGGCTATTGGCTATTGGATAAGAAATGGGTGACTTACCGCGCGCTTGGCTTCTTTTCAACCCTTATCTCATTAATTTCTCAGCTCTCCTATTCAAAACCATAAATAAATTATATATATATATATATTTATATAGAGGGTCATATCAAATTTTTTTCATTACGTTCAGTTGAATGTTTGGTTAACATTATGGATGACAAAACAAATATAAATATGAAAGACAGATTAAAGGCACATACAAATATGAATGTGTGTGTGTTTGTTTCTCAAAAAAAAAAAGAATGGGTAATTGTCTCACATTACTTAATAGAGTGTGTTGTGTGTAATATAACTTGCCTCACCCGCACAGAAGTACCTAGCAAACACTAGTGTTGTTATTACTACTTGTTTAGAACGTTAATTAGGATTATGACCTTGCCAAAAACAATTAATTGCTCCGTACTTAATTATTCCAGCTTAATTTCTTGGTTGGATCCTAGCTAGCTATATAATATAATATATATGTCTCCCTCTTTATTAACTACAAATATATATAGAAAAAAAATAAACGGTTTGTTAAAGAAAAAAAAAATCTCATGAAATTAATAGTCTCATAATATATTAATGATAATGAGATCGAGCTACCTCATCAGCTTTATTAATTAATACAGCTATATCATGTGATGTGGGAGACAACTATACACAAATTAAATGACAAAGACCTCTCGTGTTATATTCCCCTGCACCTGCAGGTGAATAATTTGCTTCGATCCAATGAAACCCATAATATATATATATATATATATATATATATAAATATATATATATTTATATATATGATATTTCTCTACCACAAACATATACAACTACGTACCACTTGCATATATGCCTTTCCTTTAATAAAAAAAATCATATGTGAATTAAATGTCTTAGATAAAAAATCATATATAAATTAAAAAATATATTTTGATGTTAAATATAGATTATAAAAAATGAAAAATTATTTTAATTAGAATTGAATGTGAAAAAAGGGGGTTTATTTATGTAATACTCTACTAATTAAGTAGTGAGAAACTTGAAACTCTAAATTAATTATCCTAATACATAATATATGTAGTGTGTTTGAATAAAATATATTGTACATCATTAGGTAACCACCACAACATGTGTGTATTTGTCTATATATATATATATATATATATATATATATATATATATATATATGAGAATTATTTATCAAAAGAGAATAACTCATGATTTAGAAAGTAAGCCAACATATGAATCTACCTTTCTTAAAGAGTTTAAAAATTTATCCTTTCAAATTCATAAAATGCAAATTCTAGGCTTCTAGCTCATAATAAGAGTAAGACAACACAAAGTATAGAAAGCAAAAGGTCCTATAAACAATATAAGATGCAATATATATGTATACACGTACCACATACACTCGTAGAAATTAACATTTATAGATTTACCTAAAGGCTCTATTTATTATTATCATTGAATTTATTGCTCCTTACTCATGAATTAGAATGCAACTTTGTAAAAAAAAAAATGGAAAAGAAAAGAAAAGAAAAGAAATACATACCTTTGTAGCTAGAGGAAGAGGCATTTCCTTGGGGATTCGGGGATTCACAATCTGGCGTGATTTTTATTCCACGAAAAAGAAGATATATTATAGAAGGAGAAGATAAGAATAAAGAAAAGCCTATTACATATAGAACACTATTTATGTAATTACATATTTTTTCATGATTAAATTATATTTCTGGTGGTAGTGTTATATATTTGTGGTAGTAGTGTTACATAATTATCTCTAAAAAAATTTCACATCCACAATTAAGCTTTTGTATTTATCTAAAAAATTAATAAAACAATAGAGAAAAAGTTGATAAGAATAACTATATGATTTTTTTTGAGAAAGTTGATAAGAATAATTAGGTTGTGTTGTTTCTATCTAAAAAAATTACTGCAATTTTTTAGTTGATAGAGTTTAACTTAAACTCAAACTTATGCCTTCCCTCATATTGTAAGTTTAATGTTTTTTTAAATTTTTTATGTAATTTTTTTAGGAGTTTCTTTTAATGTAGTTTAGGACCTTTAGGATACTTATAAAGCTATCCCATAAGAATGAACTATATTTATACACGTGAAAAGAGGGGAAAAAAATTTGATATCTATAATTTGGATTGTAATCAAATTAAGATTTTTATCAACTTAGAAATTATAGGAGAAGAAAAATTATATATATTTTTAAATCTAAAAAAATTTATGCAATATAGTGAAGCCACTTGGCGCAACCACGGCGTCTAAGCTCAACATGCACAGCTTAATCAAAATTCATATGTAAATAATTATTTTATTAATTTACTTAAAATAAATAATAAAAATAAATGAATATTTTACTTTTAAGTTACATAATGAATGTATGTTGTGTGAGACTAAGGTATCATAAAATGCGCGTGCGCGCGCGGACACACACACACACACACACACACACACATATATATATATATATATATATAATTGAATGGAAGATGGTAGAGGTACCTAAAAAATATATAAAAAATGATTTTCAATAATATATTGAACTTTAAGGCTCAATTAATCACATATATTTAAATGGAAAACCCTTGAATTTAATAGTTAAAAACTATCCAAAACAATAATTGAAATCACGTTTAAGTAGAAAACTCAATTAAATAATTAAGAACAATCTAAATTATTAAACATTTAAAATTTGAAGTAGAGAGAGACTCACATGAGAATTTAATTTTTGTCCTTAAAAGTATGGAAGAAGACATTGAAACTTGAGTGAGTTTCACCCTACCAAGTTTAAGTCCTGTGTGTTGCACGCTACATGTATGTGTATATGTATGAAAAATGATCTAAATTTAATATTTATTGTAGAAAAAAGGTGGTGTAGTCTTACCACTGTCTAGCTAATTCTTGTTATAATCCCTTTGTGTAACATGTATATATGCATGAAAAATGATTTGAATTTAACATTTATTGTAGAAAGAGGTGGTGTAGTCTTACCCCTGTTTAACTAACTCTTCTTATAATCCATTTGTTTTGCGGGGAGAGAGAGAAACACTTCTTTTGAAAAAAAAAAAGGTCAGCATATAATATATAATAGCTAAGATATTAATCTTTGGAAGTGGTATCTCATACGGATTAGTATTTTAATTGTGGGTTTTGGTAGGTAGAAGTTAGCGCATAGTAGTTAGTAATTAGAAAATTACTTTGAAAATTTTTTTTAAACTAATCCCTTTAAAAAGTTTTAGTAGAGTTTAAATCAAGTTAATAAATTATCTCTATATTCAATTTTTTTTTTTTAAATCACGTTAATAAAAAGTTACTAATAAAACTTGTTGGGAAATTTAGACTCCGGTTGATAGAATTAACAAGTTTTAAACTTAAGTTGTTAATTAGATTTATTATGAATAAAACTTGTTAAAACAAACAAATATCAATATTATGTCAAAATCACACAGCAGAAAAGTAAATAAGATAAGATATGATGACCTAGGAAAATCAATGAAACAAACTAGTTTCACAGTAAAAAACCTGGGGGGAAACCTTCCCGAAAAGTAATTCACTACAGTAAAGAGAAGTTTCAGATCTAGTATAAAACCTTTGTCCCTAGACTCTACAATCCCCGTAGATAAACTTACAGCAGAAACCTTCTGCTGCTTCAGAACCTTTAAACTCTTCAATATATGAACACTACCCTTTGATGCACGAATCCTAGTACGTGACTAACCAATTGTGCGAATTCTAGTACGCGACTTAAATCACTAACTAGAAGAAGATTGTTGGCTGCAAAGTTCTTCATTTCATCAATAATGAAGATCAAGAAGCACTTGGTTACAAAACCCTAAGGCGCAAAGACGCAGTAGCTTCTTTCAGAGAGAATAAGGCATCGGTCACCTTTTGCATATGTTCTCCTTGTATTCTCTTATGTGACGACCTCTAAAATAAGTCTTATATAGGTCTAGGGTTGTGAGAAAAGAAACCCTACACATACATGTCAGCATGGGTTGAAAATCAGATTTGAAAATCTGAATTCCCGTAACCTCGATCGATCGGGAGGTGTCGAGTTTTAAACTTCGACAGATACAGTTATCGAGAAGCTATCGAGGAGCTGTCGAGGAGACATGAGCTTTCTCGATCGATCCACCAGCTATCGAGAGGTGTCGAGATTGCGATAATAATCAACTGAAGAGCTCGATAGATAGCCTAGCTGTCGAGAGGTGTCGAGCAGCTATCGAGTTATTTGTCCGCAGGTGTCGAGTTATCTGTCCGCAGGTGTCAAGCTATCTGTCTAGCTTTAATGACAGCTTTTCTTCACTTGTTTCTTGGTCTAATCTTCATGGCTTTAATATTAGACTTGAACAACATATTTCTTGAAGTATTAAACATATCCTAGATCTACCCAATTACAAGTAAAGTGTATTTTGTCAAAGGATTAGCCAATTACATAAAATAGTGACATATGTTCCTAACAAGTAAATCACATATGTCCTAACAATCTCCTCTTTTGGCAATCCGTGACAAAACCACAACAAATAAATGAACATATGAGAGAATTTATAAATCACTCAACTCATATTCACTTGTTGAATATAATAAAATCTATCCTAACACAAACTTTTGAAAAACTTTGCAAGAAGAGAGTTTATAGCAAGTAGACTTTGACAACCTGTATTTCTGAAACACTTTAAACAAAACTCATCAAGGCATCTTTATGTGAAACAGAAATAGTAGATTGCATACAAGTATAAGAAACATGTGTATAAAGAAAGAAAAGAAACAACATATGTAAAGGTAGGTGAAAGAAACATACATCATCAAAGATAAGCACAATGTATGTAAACATGGTCACAAGACCGGTGTACAAGAAGAAAGAAGCTAAAAGAAGCTCCTATAACAATAAGGAGGTAAGCACTCCTCCTAACAAAATGAAACACAACTCCCCCTTACAAGGGTATGTATTTCTCCCCTAACATGTAGAATCTTCGAAAAGAAACCACATATTCTCTACAATTTCTCCCCTTTTTTGTCATGATTGACAAATGGTACAAGAAACTATAAAACTTCACCCGAGAGACATAAAGATGATCAAGGGGGCAAAAGAAATCCATATAAATGCATGAATGGAATGAAACAAGATGTTATGGATGACAAGATAATAGAAAGATGCAAAACATGTGAAAAACAAATCTCTCAACAAGAAAAATGTTATGCACATAGATCCCAAAACACACACACACACACTAAACAAGTCTAACCAATTTTATATTTAAAAAACAAGTTAAGACAGTTTAGTGAGCATACATTAACACATGTAAAATCTTGTGATGACCAAATCACATTGTACCTGCACATGTATCAAGAGTAGCAAAGAATATTGCGTGTTGTGTGTGAAAAATATCGCAAGATTACATAAGTGTATACAAGTTATGACGATTTGAGATATGAGAAAATCACTTTAATTCACACACAATCATAACTGTTTGATGGAGACTATCACCTTTGAGATACATCCTATAACTCCCACATCTCCTAAAATACACGTTTGCAATCATTTTTAAAGCATTTTTGATCTTTTTGCTTTTCATTTTTTTTTGCATATTTTATTTAAGCAAATCATGCATGGGCATATAATAGATTGAAAAGAAATATCCAATTATGTTAAGCATTTGACATTCCAATTTTGCTATGCCGAAGCACACAAATGTCATTGACACTGCACTTTTGCTATGCCGAAGCATACATGTGTCATATTATGATTGGCGGGCAACAGTGGTAAAATGATTATTTATGCCTTACTCTTAGGATTTTTAGTTATTCCCGTTAAAAAGAGTGATACGAGTGTTAAGTATAAGAGATAACTTAATCTTACTCATCACAGACAAGAGCCACAAAGTTCACTTGCTTAGTTATGCATAGAGATGCTCATCTAAGTTACAAGAGATACAAAATTTAGAAAACTTTGTTTCAATGGCCATCCAAGGTACACAAGTACCAATGTACACAAAATACACACTGTTTTTGCATTTTCTGATTTTTCCTTTTAATTTTTATTTTGAAAACAAAACAAAATAAAAACTAAAAAAAAAAAAAAAAAAAAAAAGAGACAAACACATGAAAGCATGATAGAAAGATGCATATGCATGAAGGCATGATAGAAATGTGCAGATGCATGAAAGCATGATTCCAAAAGCAGATAAGAAATCAAGCAAAGAGAGTCCTACTTTAGATAGAAAGAATTAAAGCAGAGGACAAACAGAAAAGACAATTAAGTCTTAGGCTCCTTTTTCACCCACACAACACGAGTTTTTGGCCGTGAAGATGAAAAAGCACATGTCCTAGTATGTCTACTAAAGGATATAGAAGAATTAGAATTCTCCTGAAATTGAGTTAAAAAGCTCAAAACTTTTAATAACTTTTCAAACAAAGGTGTAGGTCCTTGAGAGGAAACCTGTGACCGTTTGGACAATTGCTTATGAGGATATAACTTAAAGCAATTATGACGAATGTGTCTAGAAACACCACAATGGTGACAAACATGAGCAGTTTTAGGATTACTCGGCTTCCTTGAAGGAGGTCTAACCTTAGAGGTAGACAGAGACCTCAACTTAGGACAATTTGGCCTAATATGACCAACAATGTGACAATAATGACAAATGGGGGACAAATTCAGATTTTTCATTCAACCTAGGAGGAGTTTTAGATATAGGTTTAAAAATTTCAGTATTAACATCAGAGTTTTTACCTTTGTCTATCCTAGCAATATTTGCCTTCAACTCTTTATTATTCATTTTAAATGGAGGAATATAAAAATATTTTTTTTTTGAGTTAGGCTCAACAACAAGTTTGGCATTAGTTAAATTTTCAACTTCAGTTTTAAATTCAACTAGTTGCTCTTCCAAACTCTTAATTTTGTCCACCTGAGATGAAATTTGATTTTTAAAATTCTCATTCAAATTATTGGCTTCATCCAATTTTGCAATCAAATCATCTTTTTCAAGATTGACCTTTTTAAATTTAGCTTTTAATTTTGTAGAACATTCAAGAGATTTCATACAAATATTATAAAGCTTGCAATAGGCATATTGAATATCATTATCATCATTCAACACAAGATCATGCAAATCAAAACAATCAAGAGATTCAATGACAACGGGGGTCAAGGATCACACTCAGGAAATTAATTCAATCAGAGTGTACCCGCTCTGATACCACTTGTTGGGAAATTTAGACCTTGGTTGATAAAATTAACAAGTTTTAAATCCAAGTTGTTAATTAGATTTATTATGAATAAAACTTATTAAAACAAACAAACATCAATATTATGTCAAAATCATGCAGCGAAAAAGTAAATAAGACAAGATATGATGACCCAAGAAAACCAATGAAACAAACTAGTTTCACAGTAAAAAACCTGGGGGGAAACCTTCCCGAAAAGCAATCCACTACAGTAAAGAGAAGTTTTAGATCTAATATAAAACCTTTATCCTTAGACTTTACAATCCCCGTAGATGAACTCATAGCAGAAATCTTCTACCGCTTCAGAACCTATGAACTCTTCAATATATAAACACCACCCTTTGATGCACGAATCCCAGTACGTAACTAACCAATTGCGCGGATCTCAATACGCGACTTAAATCACCAACTAGAAGAAGATTGTTGGTTGCAAAGTTCTTCACTTTATCAATAATGAAGATCAAGAAGCACTTGGTTACAAAACCCTAAGGCGCAAAGACGCAGTAGCTTCTTTCAGAGAGAATAAGGCATCGGTCACCTTTTGCATGTGTTCTCCTTGTATTCTCTTATGTGACGACCTCTAAAATAAGTCTTATATAGGTCTAGGGTTGTGAGAAAAGAAACCCTACACATACATGTCAGCATGGGCTGAAAATCAGATCTGAAAATCTGAATTCCCGTAACCTCGATCGATCGGGAGGTGTCGAGGAGGTGTTGAGCTTTAAACTTTGATAGATACAGCTATCGAGAAGCTATTGAGGAGCTGTCGAGGAGACATGAGCTTTCTCGATCAATCCACCAGCTATCGAGAGGTGTCGAGATTGCGATAACAATCAACTGAAGAGCTCGATAGATAGTCTAGGTGTTGAGAGGTGTCGAGCAGCTGTCGAGCTATCTGTCCGCAGGTGTCGAGTTATCTGTCCAGCTTTAATGACAGCTTTTCTTCACTTGTTTCTTGGTCCAATCTTCATGGCTTTAATACTAGACTTGAACAACATGTTTCTTGAAATATTAAACACATCCTAGATCTACCCAATTACAAGTAAAGTGCATTTTGTCAAAGGATTTGCTAATTACATAAAATAGTGAAATATGTTCCTAACAAGTAAATCACATATGTCCTAACAAAACTATTATTAGTAAACATTTTTTAGGCTTATTTATTTAGCTTTGTTGCCAAATTTATATAAACTCTTTATTTATTTATTTATTTATTTTTTATTTATTTTTTCTGAAGAATATAACACAACCAAAAACCTATACACAACAATTTACATTCAATATAAAGAATATAATCAATCTTATTCATAATTTAAAATTAAGAAATTAACACAAATTATAAATTAAGATATAAATTTAGAAAAAAAGAAGAAGAATAAACCTGCTTATTTATTTATTTATTTTATCACTTTGAGAGATGAAAGTGTGAGTATGTAATTAAAACTTGAACCAATGCATGTAACTAAGATATGTTTCACTGACTTTCTATTTTACTCTCCTCATTTATTACTAAATAGTTTCTCTAACTTTCTATCTTACTATTCTCGTTTATTACTAAATAGTTTCATATGATATTGCAAAATATATTCATTAGCTTGGATTTTCTGCTTAATATGCTTACTTGGGCATATGAATATATTCGTTTTTTTAAATTATTTTTGATAACAGCATACGAATATATATATTTGTTAAATATACTTGTTTGGCTTTGCTCATAATAGCCTAAAATATTTCTTCACACTTAATTTGTATACGCCTCATAGCTCAAATTATCTACAAATGAGAAATACTCGTTTTCTCATTAATTTAGTATTTCCATCACTCGTTACATTATTTTTTTGCCTTGGAGAAAAAACATTGGTAGTGGACAATAAGGGACTCATGGGAACGAGTTTTGAACTCATCTACACCAAAAAAACCCGACTCTAGCTACTATCCTATAAAAACACAACACCTGTTATTGTTAGAGAGAGATTTTCATTTTTTAAGTTAGACTAATCCTAATTAAAAATATAAAAAATAAAAGAGATTATTTGGTATGATCATGATCACGTACATAGCCAATGTGGTTAGTCAATAAACTACTTTCTATTTCTTTAGTGTCTATTTAGGATGATTTAAGTTTATCGGTTTACTGAACAAAAGTTTATCGGTATATTTTCTCTCCAATAATTGGGGGAAAAAAATGGTTTTATCTGTTTATTTTGCTTAAAAGTAAACTTTAGTAAAAGTATAATTAAAAAAACTTTAAAAAGCTGTGCATATAACCCAATTTATATAAAGCCGAAGTGAACACATTCTTAAAACATATCAGGCATCTACTGCATTATTCGTGCAATCCCTGCAGATTCGTTTGTGTGTATAAAGACAACCACAAAGATGAGCAAGCGCGAGATACACATAAAATGAGTGGACCTTCTTTCTTTGGCAGGAGTAATTATATCTAAATTCAAAACCTTTGATAAAGATGATGGGCTTTCGTTTTCATGTCATCTCAGCTAATAAATGCTATATGCAATTACTCTATCAGTATTTTGTTTAAGACTCTTCATTATAGTGTACTAGTATTGTTCAATTTCCCCAAGGAGGAGAACCTGGTTTAAATTTTGCACTTTTTGTCAGCCGTAAAACACACTATTGCCAGCATTTTGTTTCCATTCTTTTGTATTACGTTTCTTTTGGTAACTGTTCAGATAATAATTTCATTACTTATAAATTAAGGCATTTTAATTGAAGCTTTATGCTTTTGTTGTCTTTTTATCAAAAAGAAGCTTTTTTTTTTTTTTTTGTGGTAAAAGCTTCTCTCTCTTGTTAGAGAAGTAATAAAAAGGAAGTGACTAAGAAGCTGTTTGGTAACGTTGTTCTAGTAAAATTATTTATATTTTTTTGAAATATGTGTGGGTAAAAAAATTCATGTAAATGCGTGTAATGTTGTTTAAAAACTGAAAACATGTTGTTAAACAATTCTACCAAACGGGCCTAATCCCTGTAACTTTTTATTTATTTAAAATTTGATAGGAAAGGCTGTAACTCTTTAATTACTAATTAGGTACTTACAAAAATATATGTATTTTTACTCATCAATTCCCATGGATGTGGGATTAAGACTACTTTTTTTACCTTGTTTGTTACTTGCAAGTATATATATAATAAGTATGTTTTTTCCGCTCCTCTCAGCCCTGTTCCTGTATTAAACACAATTCCCCCCTCTTCCTGGGGTGGTTTCTCAAAAAAAAAAAAAAAAGTATTAAACACAATTCATTTCATTGTGCTGTTACATCAGATTGGGTAGTGGGAGTGGTGAATATTGGTTTGTCCATCACATCTGTTCAATAGTAGTTTTGGTGAGTGAACGGTTAATAATGGAGGTACGTACTGTGAATTGAGATACCATTCCAATTGTCCTCTTACTCTTGATCACCTTAAACCACAACCTGTAAAGTTGTTGTCTCCTTGTGAGTTACACCAATATAGTTATAGTTATTAATTTGGACGGTTTTTATCTGTCTTTTATCACCGTTGTGATACGTATTATCCTCCAATTCTTTGATATTTTTGGTTGGAGGGAAATAAATTGTTTCAGATGACATTACAGAAACGTTAGTGGTTCAGATTTCAGAATGTATGTTTTACACAATTGACAAGATTCTCATTTCTTAAATATGCCTGGTTGGTTCGTATGCTCTAATGGGTTCCACACAAGTTGTCTTCTTTCCAACTCTTTCTGTTTATATGTGACTTTTGCCCATTTGGGATTTATTGAAGACATTGGAAAAAAAAGAAGAGAATTTTCTGGCCATGGATGAAAACTCTGTTGAAAGGCCTCTTCTTTTGAGCAGAGGCGCTGAGAGAGTGAAGAAGACACCTCTCTTTGTGTCATGGGCCAAGTGGATTCTCAAGTTTGTAATATGGGTTATTTTCCTTGCATGGGCTGCCCTTATTTTCTTCATCCCAGCACAGATTGTCAATGAAGCTTTTGAGAAATGGGCTCAACTCACCAGTGGCACTGTTTTCGGGATTACAGGTTGGTACCTTTTATTAACTTGTTATTCTTCTTTTGTCTCCCCCCCACCACACGATTCTTATCTGCTTGGTGGGCTCTGGTGTTGCAAAAACTGCAGGAAGCATATTTTTGGTGTTCAGTGGTCCAGTTCTTATTATTGCGTTCCTTTCAATAGCTTATCTCCTCATCTCTGGGGAAGAGGAGCTCCACGAGTATGTATTTTTATATAGTGGAGATAGTTCTTATGTTCTCTTTTTTCTATGCTAACCTAAGAATTTATTCTTTTCCTTCAATCTCTGTATGTTGAGCTTAACCTTTTAATTAAATGGATAGCTTGTTTTGTAACTTAGAACCTTTCTTTGTAGGAGGAAGGCCTCAACAAAACCAAGATTCCGCTTGTGGACTTTCCCTGTTCTTGTGGATGGCCCATTTGGGGTTGTTTCTGCTACCGAGCTTATTGGAATTGTCCTCTTTGTTGTGTATGTTATTTGGGCTGTGTATGCATATACCACACAGATACTCAGCGTTATATCTCAGTTCCAGTTGACTTTAAAACAGAAGAGGTACAATATTTTATATGTTTTTCATGATCAATTGTTGCCTTTCTTGGTTTTGGTGGCTTTGCTTGTGTGTCATTTGTATCAGCAGAAATTAGCTGCTTACCTCCATTATATTTCCTATTTGAAGAACTTTGACACTTTTATCCTGTGACTTTTCAAGTAGGGTCTTCATTGGTTCTTTTTATTGAGTGTAGTTGAAATGAATTTCCACTTATATATGGTCAATACGTACTATTTGTGCGTTGCTTATTTTTCTTTTTGTTTATTATACTTCTTATAGTGTTTTGTCATCATGAAACATGTTGTATATGAGAAACTTAAATTCTTTACGGTTAGCATTTGCTCTGTAAAATTTTTAAGTTCTTTTTATTCAGTACATGAAGATTGGTTTCTTCGGCTGAGAGTCCTACTTAATTTGAAATTTTCAGTTGTTTCATTTTGGAATATCTGGGACTTCGCTTTGGTACTACTGGATTATATTGCTTGGCATTTTTGTTTCTTCCGGTTGCAAGGGGATCGGTTCTTCTCCGCCTAATAGATGTCCCTTTTGAGCATGCAACAAGATATCATGTGTGGCTTGGACATCTCACTATGCAGCTGTTTACTCTCCATGGACTATTCTATATAATTGCATGGACAATTGAGGGCGACCTTCTACAAGAAGTGAGTGCTAGCGGTGTAATTCTTTTACTTGTGTATAGCTTAGCTATATTTATAAATATGTGTTTCTCTTTTGCTTGTATATGTATTTGTTTGTTTGTTTTCCAGGAGAAGAATACATGTATATTCACTGAAAATTGAATTATCCTCCTGCTATACACACACACACACACGTGTGTGTGTGTGTATTCTTTATAGCATACAATAAGAATGCGAGGGAAGGGGCAACCGCAATAGAAAATGGAAAAATAGAAATGACAAGACTAGAGAAATTCTATGATAAAGTGCTGTGCTGTAACAACTATTATTGATGTGGAAGTGCTGTGCAGCAGTAACAACTATTATTTTTGGTTAATTTGATTTAACCCTCTTTGAAAATGACCCCTTTTGCTGTTAACTTCTGCTTTGGCTGTTCATTCACAATTCGTTGGTAAATATTTTTTATTTATGACTCATGCACAAATTACCTTGAATTGTCAGTTTCCAGTGCAAGATTAGTAAAATACAAATTAAGCCGGGGACAGAAATTATGGGAAGGTAGAGATAGCTATTTGATCATCATTAAGATTGGCTGTATTTTCACATAATGGCCGTGGGCCTTCGTGTTACTCTTGTTGGAGTAGGCAGCGGGATCAGAAGCCTGATGAAAGATGGACTAGCTGGGATTGAGGTGGGAGTTGCACTTTAAAAATGGATTTATTCTTGAGAAGTTCTGCTTGAGGTCTGAGATGGTGCACCATGATGGTTAATTTTGGGGGTGAAATATAGCATTTCAACCAGTAGACATAAGGTTCTTAAGGGTAACTAAAAGCAGGCTTACAAAATATGGTTATGTGGTGGCAATCTTTATTCATGTTTATTATACAAACAACAAGGTAATTGTTCAAAGACACAAGCACAACACAATAAACTGTTCCAGAATGGGATTTTGTGATTGTTTTGTGGTTAAATACCTGTAAACCTTTTATGTTAGACTAAAGTATACTTTTGTCCCTTAGAGTTTTGGATTATTTTCATTTTGACACTTCATATTTCAAAATTTTCATTTTGGTGCTTTATGTTAGATTCTGTTTAAATACTGACCCCTTTTTGTTCCAATTTTCATTTCATGAAGGACCAAATAGAAAACTAAATCAAACATGAAGGGCAAAATGAAAATTTTGAAACATAAAGGGCCAATATAAGAACAAAATCAAACATAAAGACCAAAATGAAAGTAACTCCACGCTTTAAGGGCCGAAAGTGTACTTTATGTTATGACGCAAATTCTTGAAAGCTATACATTTCCTTAAAGAAGGTATGCACAATAGAATTTATGATGGAAATGAACTTTGGTAAACGGTTTATGGAATGCAAATGTCATAACTCAAGTAGAAGCACTTCAATACCTTCATACATACTTAGGGTTTCCAATCTCAAGATTGATGTCGAGAGCTTGGTGATCGCTTTAGTTGCTGCATAAAGAGCTTAAAGAAAAACACAAGTGGGAGTACTTGTGGTTGCTGTGAATCCAAGAAAGGAGTAATCCGTGAATCCAAGAAAGATGTCACGTGGTCATGGTAGTAAGTTTTCTACTCGAGGTAGCAATAGGATGTTAGTGGTCTAAGTCGCTATTGTAAAACTTCAATTCTTTTATAGTGGATCTGTTTTACCTTGAGGATAGATAGGTTAAATCCTCCCCAGGTTTTTTACTGGTTTGGTTTTCCTAGGTTATCATATTGTTGTGTTATTTATTTTCCACATTGTTTCAATGATATGATTTACTTATGTTAACCTAGATCTGAATAATGTACCTAAATTAATCATTTGGCTAAATAACTAGGTTAATCTGTTTGTGTTTAAGGGGTCTAAAAACGTACAATATAAATTATATATAAGCAGAGATCTCATGTGGAAGTGCATGAGGTCTTGCCAAGTGACGCTCTAATTTTGCATTTAGCATTTTTTTACCTCTTTCATTAAGATTTTTTTACTATTACTCAAAATTTTACATTAACTTATTTTACTATTATCTCATTAGTCTCTCATTAATTGCCTAAGCTTACATCACACATTTCTCTCTTTTTCATGTCTTTTAGCATACCCACCATTTTAATATTTTAAAAAAAGCAAAAAAATAATAATTAAGGACTAATAGTAATAACTAACCAGATAAGGCCTTAGAGGGAGATAGAGAGACACAAAAATGTTGTGGATTGTTAAATAAAACGCATTATTTCACTACAAAATCAAAATGCATTGTTTCACTATAAAAGACTTGAGGCTGACAAAATATTTGAAAGAGAGAGAAAGAGAAATCTGAGGGGCCGCTGCCTTCGTCATATTGGCCTCCCACCACCATCAAGACGCTGAAACCCCTACGGGTATTTTTTTTCTATCATGGTTTTAAATCATCTATAAGACACGTGCATACACACTTGCCCACACCATGTTTTAATGTCGCACTATCAATGGGTAGATGACAGTGAGAGAGTTGGATATACTTTTATTTCATAGTATTTAATATGTGAACACAATGCAAATTATTTAATTTTCTTGGTCCTGTTACTCTTTTGCATTTATTTTTGGTTTCATGAAAAAAAAAAAAAAAAAAAAAACTTACCTTGAGAAGGCTTTAAATATGCAATGAAACAACAATTATAAATTGTACACACATAACCATTATAATTATTCAGATCAAGGAATGAGTAAACAAATTTTTTTTTTTTGGAGGAATATTGTAGAATAAAAGTTGTTACAAAATGTCTCTCTCTCAGAGACCTCATGTGAAAGTGCATGAGGTCCTGCCAAGTGACACTCTAATTTTGCATTTAGCCTTTTTTTACCTCTTTCATTAAGCTTTTTTTTATTGTTACCCAAAATTTTACATTATCTTATTTTACTGTTATGTCATTAATATCTCATTAATTGCCTAAGCTTACACTGCACTTTTCACTATTCTTCATGTCTTTTAGCATATCCACTATTTTAGAATTTTTAAAAAAAAAAAAAAAAAAAAAAGTACGGACTAATAGTAATAACTAACAAGATAAGACTCTAGAGAAAGATAGAGAGACACAAAAATGTTGTGGATTGTTAAATAAAAGGCACTATTTCACTATATATTACCAAAATAAAAGACCTGAGACTAACAAAACATTTGAAAGAGAGAGAAGGAGGAATCTGAGGGGTCACCACCTCCGTTATACTAGCCTCCCACTACCATCAAAACACCGAAACCTCTACGGGTAATCTTTTTTTCTTTTTAAATTAAGGGCTTAAATATGATTTAGGTTTAGGTAATTTGGTTAGTTAATTTTTGTTTTGGGTATATAAGTAGAGAGAATATTTGGTGCGCAATGTAAAGTCATATTCTGTTATGGTTTAATTTTAAATCATCTATAAGACGCATATACACTTGCCCACACCATGTCTTAATGTCGCACTATCGATGAGTGGAAGACAGTCAGAGAGTTGAGTATACTTATATTTCATAGTATGAAATATGTGAACACAACACAAATTAGTTGATTTTCAAGGCCCTGTTACTTTTTTGCATTTATTTTTGGTTTCATGATTTAAAAAAATAATAATCTTACCTTTAGAAGGCTACAAATATGTAGTGAAGCTACTAAACCAATTTTTAATATCTCAAAATATATATGTTTCTTTACTCTAATTTAGTTTACTTTTTCTTTATAATTTATGTACAACATTATTCAAAACTGTTTTACATAAAATATCACAAAATTATCTGTGCATCGTACAGGCAACTTATTAGTTATATATAGTTTCGTTAAACCATCCCAAAAAATATTAAAATTCTCTCAATGGATCTTCTCTTTTTCTTAAAATTTTAACAAACCTATCCCCATATTACCAATAAAATAAAATTGTAAACCTATAAGCAGCAGGTTGACAAATTGAAATTGTTTAAAATTTGTAGATGTCTAACATAATAAGATTTTCTACAATTATATTCATCACTTGTGTCCTGCTATATACCATTAATTTGGTCCATATGATGCTGATGTTGTGAAAACTAGTTTGAGCTTTTTTTTTTTTTTCCTAGTTGAACTTCAAGGAGAGAATCACACATTGTCAATAAGGCACCTTCACAAATATAAGTGACCACAAAAGTAGAATTGGGCCAAATTTAAGCAAAAATGGGGAAATGATTACAACTTTTTGTCACACATTTTTTCACACTTCTCCTTGCTACATAAGAGGATCTGCCATCGAAGTTATAAACTGTTGTTCTAACTTATTTTGTAATATTGTCTTGGTTGAAGTGTTCTTTAAGTTAAAAATATTAGCCATACCCAAGCATATCAATAGGCTTGGCACAATTCATAAATACAACGGTCCCGTTTTGAGTAAAACACCCTGAAATCCAAATTAAATTCCAGCATTATGCATTCAGCGTTCCTCTTTTAAATCTTCATGGTTAAACTTTGTAAATTTCACACCAAAAGGAAAGATTTTTGTAACTTTGGACATCTTATTCTGAAAACCAATGAAGTTATCTCCACAGAACATATATACACAGTTAACTTTTTCTATATTAATTTCATAAACCACTTGAAAGAAAAAGCTAAAGGAGATAGTAGTGATTTTATCACAAGTTCTGGACAATAACAGTTCGTGTAATATTATATATTATCTTCTTTTTTGTAAGAATTTTACAGTGCATACATTATGTTCAATTGTTCATACAAAAAAAAAAAATAGTAATGTAGAGTAGACTTAGAGTAACTCGATCCTATGTTGTAATGGAATATTTGTACACTTGCTTCAAATAGTTTGGGGTTTTAACGACCGTCAATTTCAGAAAGTGTTATTTCATTTATAGAATTAGATGCTGCACTAGTTGATTTGTCTGTACTATTGTATTTACCCTTCAAAATAAATGCAGGTCGTTTTAGAGAAGGAAGAGGAGTGTCATTACCCAACATGAAAACAACAGTTGACATGGTTGGCCGGTCTGTTGCATGTTCTTGCACGCATAAAAGTCCAATTTGAATGCATCTTGAAACTTCATTAGCAAGGTATGTCTCATTTAGTAACAGGTCGACTATTTTCATGGAATTGTCTTCTTTCCATAGGTCCTAAACCTGAGACAAGATATTAATCATATTAGGCTCAACAATAGAGGCTTAATTTTGCAGTCATTGTTTGCACATGTACGTACATGTCCAATCAAATTTGAGGAAGGGCCATCATGATGGTAAGTACTATTCCTTTTCCCAATAATGATCTCCAGTAGCAATACCCCAAAGCTATATACATCAGACTTTATTGAAAAAAGTCCTTGCATTGCATACTCAGGTGACATATAACCACTGTCATAGCACAATGAAAAGGAAGATATTGAACCTCAACATAAAATGATCAAAGATAGCCCTTTGGGCACTAACATACATGTAAAATTTGAAGTATCACAATATGAAAAAAAATTACAAAGATATCCTTAGTATTTTTTTCTTACATAGGCCTGTAGTTTGTACTCTCCATAGATGTAAAATGGTAGTCAAGTAATCGGTTAAAAAAGTATATCTTTGTTTTCTAGCATACTTACTATGTTCCAACGATGCAATTTGTATTAGCTTCAATTTGTTCCCCTCCAACAATTCTAGCCATACCAAAATCTGAAATTTTTGGATTCAATGCATTGTCAAGTAGAACATTGCTGGCCTTTAAATCTCTATGGATAATTCTTAATCTTGAGTCTTGATGAAGATATAAGATCCCTCGACCAATTCCGCAAATAATCTCAAATTGCTTTTCCCAATCTAAACATGGCCTTTTTGTTTCATCTAAATGAAGAAATGAGAACTTGGATTAGATTATATTGCATTCGTGCTTTCTTACTTCCGTATAAATCCTACTATTTGGAATTGATATGTTTGTAATGGGAGGATCGTTTTCTAGTGATGATGGGTGAGGTTAATGTGAAAAAGAAGACATACCAAAAATGAAAAAGTCCAAACTTTTATTTGGCAAGTACTCATAGATCAACATCTTCTCTTCTTTGTAAATGCAACAACCTAAAATTCTCACAAGGTTCCTATGTTGGAGTTTAGCAATTAGTGCAGATTCCATTTTGAATTGTTCTATTCCTTGTCCAGAGCATTTTGATAGTCTTTTTACTGCTATTTCCATTCCATTTTGTAGCAAACCCTGCAATTAAAGTCCAAATATCATTTTGTCATTGTGCACAATTGTTGAAAGAAACTCAACTTAGTGAATTAATGGGGGAAGCGCAATTGTACACAACAAATTCACACTCAATGGGTACCTGTAAACATTCATGATGGAATTTATGATGCATAAACACACTTGAAATGAGATTATGCAAATTCTGGGACTTTTTCAATGAGACTACCTTATAAACTGGGCCAAAACCACCTTGGCCAAGCTTGTTAGCGATAGAGAAGTTATCTGCAATAATGGTTCTTAGATCAAATAATGGCAAATTTGAATTTCTTCTAGTTCCATCAAGGTCCCTTCTACTTGGAGAGTCTTCGAAGTATTGTAAAGTGGAGTCAGCACTATATGAATATGTGCTATGCCTCTTCTCTATAATAAAACAAGTAATTAATAATGCTAGTAACCATATTTGTCCAATTAGGAATTCTCACACAAAAGCCTAATTTAATAAAACTGAGAAACACACTAAAATAAAAGAATGAAATAGAGGAAAATAAGAGGAAAAATTGAAGTTTACAATTTTCTATTTATCATTGACAGGAAATCCCATTTGGTTAAAATGTACTTTTTTAAGAGGTAAGTGCTTATGGGTGATGAAAGTTCTTCAGTCATGCTGATGGGGCTGGAGAAAATCTTAAAATGTCAGGGAATTGGTTGGGCCATTCATCAAGCTTTTAGTTGAAAGGGTGAAAAAATTATCCGTGTGGCATGATAATTGACACCTTGAAGGTGTTTTGATCCCCAACTTTGTCCAAAAGGGGGTGTATGATACTGCAATTTCTGAGTTTGCAAAAGTATCCAGTATTCTGAAAGAAATGCAGTAGCCTTGGAAACCCATCAGATCAAAAGATACTACCCTACAAGCTTATTTTCATCAAGTAAAATTAGCTAAGACAACTCAATGTACCGGATCTCATCTAAATATGGAAAAGTCACATGAATTTCAACCTGGAGTGAAATAAGAAACAAGATGGATACAGCTGAATGGTGGAAAGTGGTATGGTCTAAAGCAGCTGCTTCTAAGCATTCCTTAACGCTTTGTCATTGTCTGGCAGTGAAGGACGAATTGTAATTCAGAGTAGAATTAAATAAGAAACATGTATGTCTCAATGAATGGTAGAAACTGGTATGGTCTAAAGCAGCTTTTCCTAACAAGTCCTTCATATCTTGGCTGGCAGTGAAGGACAGGTTTCCCTCCCAAGAAAGGCTTGTAAAATGGGGTACAATGGTGCTCATGTATGTTTTCTGTAGAAGTCAAAAGGGATTTTTGATCATGTCATCTTCGAGATCGAGTGTTCTTTCTTTTGAATTTGACATTTGGGTATGGTAGACATAAGAATGTGCAAATGGAATGAGCTAATGCATTTATTTGTAGGCTGAAAGGCAAGAAGTTTAAGAATAGCATTTGAAAAATTTCCTTGGCTGCTTCAGTATACCTGAATGTTCAAATAGTGTGTAAAAACACCTATGAACATTTAGACCCCCAAATTAAAGTTACAGCTCGATTGATTTTACTCTAACTTAATACTAAGTGCGGAATAGAGTAAATGCGAGCATATAAACAAACAAACTACTCTAACCTATATTCATAATAACCCAGTAGTAAAATGAAAGGTAAAAGAGTAAGGAAGAAAGATGCAAACACAAAGACAACACAGCGATGTGTTATCGAAGAGGAAACCGAAGTCCTCAGCGTAAAACCTCTCCGCCGCCCTCCAAGCGGTCAATAATCCACTAGAGAACGAAGTTGGGATACATGAACAGCAGAAGACCCTCCAAGCCTAATCTACCCAGTGTACCTAAGCTCTCCAAACTTCTTGCTCCAACGAGGTTACGCCGAACCTTTGTCTTCTCTAGCTTACCGGATTTCGCTATAGCCCATAGCATCAACCAAGCCCCACCGACTTCTTTTGGCAATTCCCCAAATCTTCCCAAGCTCCAAAACACTCTCAACACTCTGAATATGTGTGGGTTGTGTTTAGGTACAAATCTCCTCTCAAGGTATGACAATGGGAGAGGGATGGAGAAGAGGCTACAATGATTTCTCACTAAGGATGAGTAGCTCTCTCTCAAAAAGATGGGTGTGTGTGTTGTAGAAAACCTATCTAAGGTTTTTCTCTCTGAATGGCCTCTCCTACATTTGTGGGTAATGAGGATATATATAGTATGGGTGAAGGGTAAGAAAGTCACACTCAAAAATCCTCCAGGCAGAATGTTTCATGACTACCTCATGAGAAGGCCTTACCCACGAGACACTCGTGAAAACGACAGTCTGGCACGACTCTTCAACTTCCAGTCATGTGCTCCTCACATGGCTCTTTCGCCGGTTAGCTCCTCGCGAACTTCTCGCGAAATCCATTGATTCTTCATTTAAGTTTGATTCTTCACCAACTTAATAATAAACCCAATACAATAAAATCACACAAAATACAAGGAAATAAATTAAAGCAATTACAACACTTTTTGTCATGGAATAAAGCCAACATAAAACATAGTTGTAAATCACAACTTTATAATACCATCTTTGGATCCAAAGAAATGATTATGAGTATAATAACAAAATATATCCAGTTCTTTTTCATCTTTTCTTTTATCAACTTCTACGCTTGAAAAATATATCAAGTTCCATTCCATTTTATTCAATTTTATGTCATGATTTACGTATTCTGCCTATTCTTTTATAAACTCTGAAACATAGTGTTGGAGTAATCTTGGGAGCATTTGTTCACTGGCCTTAGAAGTATAAAAATAGGTTTAAAAAAATTGCTCTAAACTTCTTTACCTTTCTTCTTCTTCATTACAAAACAATACACAACTGAGACTATAAGAAGAAACATTACAGCAATAGAAACTCCTAGAATTGCCAGCATCCTCTTTTTCTGAGTAAGACCATTTTTCTTAGCATATTGAGCTGAGTAAAAAAAAAAAAAAAATTTATTCAAATGACATCATAAATTTCAGAAGTTGATTGAACATAAATATTTATTGATGCAGTTTTACAGGAAAATGAGAGTAGGGATGAAACAATGGGCTTAAGGAAAATATGTGATTTTATTTTTTATTTTTTATCTTTTAAAAGGAGAAAATGCGTTTCTCATTTTGAGGTCCAACGTATCAAAAGAACAAAACAAAAAGACAAACATGTTCTCACAACAATGTCATGTCCATATGTGATTCTCTTTTTTGAGGCCGAAAACGTGTTAAAAGAAGAAACCAAAAACAAAAATTGCAAACCTATTTTTTTAACAACAATGTCAAATGCCAAGAGAGTATTTCTTATTAATATAAGTAGAATCACAATTCAAATTCTCTCTCTCCTATTATTGTAACTATATAAAAATAAAATAAAACAAGTATTACATAGTAGGACCTACTACGAGTGATGAATATAATTATAAAAATCTTGTGTTGTTAGGGGTATACAACTCTTAAATAATTTCGACTTCTCCACACATCATTTGAGTTTTGAATTATATGAAATAGATAAGGTAGCATTGTGAAAATTTTGATATTTTTAGATAATTTAACAAAACCATATATAATTTCTTTCCCATATGGAATGTAATACTCATTTAGATTTGTAATATGAAATAGATCTATTTTAAATAGAGAAAATCATTTTTCAATAGTATGACCTAAATCAACTTTAAGTTTAGTACCATAGGGCAAATTAGATGTTGAACTAGTATTCTGCATAAATTTCAGACTAATATAATACAATAGACATGAACTTTGACTAACACTCTATTTGTTTTGAAGTAAAATAAATAAAATTTTTAGGTATTTAGTATGACAAATAAATATTTTCATGCAAACAAACAAAATCAATAGCTGAGTCACCAGAATTGCTGGTGTAGGAGGTCTAGTGACCAGACTGTCGTAATTGTAGCTTGAACGATGTCTTCTACAACCAAACAGGGGGCAACTGCTGCCAGAGCGATGTCTCCAGCCACCAGAATGGTGGCTTCGGTTATCAAACCTCTAGCAAATAGCTTTAGTGACTGGATTGCCATCATTGGTTGCTAGAGTGATGGCTCTAACTACCAGAATGTTGGCGCTGATCATCGGAGTGGTGGCTCTAACCACCGAACTACCGATGTCATCTGCCTAGCTCACCGAATCGGTGACCCAACCACCAATTGTAGTGAGAAAAGTCACTGTGTATTTTCATAAAATGTTTTACCAAATTTTTAAAGAAAAAAGATTTAAGAGTACCTAATACAACCGCATCCACAGGTATGTATAAATCTTGTCCTCCATTAGGAAATGTTTTTGTGTCCACCAAGTCCCCTTGCCATGTCAAGCAACCAATCCCTCCCTCAGTCTCATTTGCACTTGCGTAAGCCATACAAGAACAATTCTTCAAACACTTTTGCTCACACTCTTTCATACTCAAACTCATGTTTGCATGTGCTATTGAAGTATCCGGCACCTTCATATGTGCCAACTTCACGAACCCTTCTCCGTTGTTGCACATGGAGACTCCTTGCTTTTCCCTCATGCAATCACGATATGACTTGGGTTCAAATCTAGGAAAGCACTTGCATACAAAACTGTCCATATTGTATGGGTCACAATAACTATTTGGACCGCAATTGAAATACTTATCGCACAACTCTTGTGGGCCGAACCAATATTCGACCCATGTAATCTCTTGCCATAAGGACCGTTGCACAATTCCTGATTCATCCACCACCATTTTAACAATAACTTTGGTGGGTAAATTTGAAAGTATATTGTACATAACGGTGGTTTCATCTTGATTATTCACAAAGCTAACTTTGAAGTAATTTGATGCGATTCTGGGTACACCGCTCCATGTTCGGCCAGTCCAAGATCCCAAACGAAATAATAGAGTATGACCCATGTATAAGCTCAACTGAGGGTACCCAGTTGGAACCCATCGAAATGAATAGTTGCCAATTCCCGGGTCATCTTTGGACTTCCAACATGTTAGGAACCGGTTCAACCCGGTCCGCCGGTCTAGCCCAAGTTTCATAGACGGAAGCAAAGTATTGGTGGGATAATCAAAACTTTGCCATGTAACACGTTGGCTGTCTTGCTGAACCAAAACAAGATTTCCTATATCTAAGAGCTTAGCCATAGAATTATTTGTGGATGAGACAGAAAAAGAAACATTGGTGGACCAAATAGGAGTGGTTTGGTTTTGGGTGTGGAGTACAAGTTTTCCCTTACCGTTGATGGAGAGGACTCCGAAGGTATCATTGAGAGGAGCGCCTCTGTTTGCAACCCACACAATGGTTTTTTCAGTGATTTGGTTATACCAAATTCCAACGTAGCGGTGACTGGAATTGCCGGGGTTGAAAAACCCAAGTGCAAAGGTTTCTTGGTTTGAGAGTAGACGTTGACCATCCTTGAGGGGTCGGTCTGGTGTTATGGTGTCAAGGGAAGTGCAGATTGGGCAAACAAGAAGAAGGGAGAGAAGAAAAGGATCCAAATTCTTCAAGTTAGTCTTGAAAATCAAATGCCCAGAAAGGGGACCAAAAAATAATCAATGCCCAAATGATAAAAACTCAAGAACAAAATAACCATGAATCAAAATTGGCATTCGCCAGAGGAGTTGTGGCTGAGAAAAGAAGGAAGGAGCAGCATTGAATGAGAGAGTTAAAGAAGAAGAAGGAGATGGGAGTGAGTTTGAAATAGAGAGAGTTTGATCGAGGGTTTTGTTAGGGCTGAGTTTGCGTTTAAGAGATAGTTTTGAGATAGCTGCGGCTAATTTCTGCGTTTAGGCTCCTCTTGCTCTTGTAGTTGGGTTTTAATAAGAATCGCGTTGGTAATCTGTATTTGATGGGGAAAAAAAAAAGATTTATTATTATTTCTGGTTTGTAATTTGTATTTGATGTAAAAAAAAAAAATTATTATTATTATTTATATAAGTATTGCTGATGTGAAAAATTGTGGGAGCTTCAAAAGCTTCGGTTTTATATATATATATAAATATATATATATATTTATATATATATATATAGATTATCACGCACAACACGCGGGTTCACAGCTAGTGTTAATTAAGATGCGCGTTGTGTCTTTGTCTTGGCTTTCATCTCTTAAGTTGGACGTGTTAATTATGATGCGCATTGTGTGTCTTTGTCTTGACTTTCATCTCTTGAGTTGAAGTTGTTAATTAAAGTTGCGCGTTGTGTCTTTGTCATGGCATCACCTCCAATTTCCCTCTAAGACTTTTTAATAACGAGTTGTGCTAGTGCCATATATAGTGGCACAACTTATGGCCCAACTCGCCCACGTGGCATAAGTTAAATTATAAAATTTACAAATTATCTTAAATTTTATAATTTTTTGGGCAGTTAAAATCCATACATGATATGATTTTTATACATTAAAAAAAAAAAAAAAAAGACCCGATCAAGGTTTTTTTCTTTTTTTTCTTTTTTTCCTTGTGTATGCTTTCATAAGATAGAGAGAGAGCATGCTGAGAGTTAGATATTCCCATAACAGAGTTTAAGGGGCTGTTTGGTAACGTTGTTCTAGTAACGCTGTTTGTATTTTTTGGAAATATGTGTGGGTGAAAAAGTGTGTGAAAATACGAGTAATGTTGTTTAAAAACTGAAAAGTGTTGCTTAAACTACCATACCAAATGGCCCCTAAGTGTTTAAGAACTTGTAGCTCACTATTTAAAATTTTAAACTGATCACACCCATCCTCATTAGCAAGTATAAAGCATCAGCAAGTACATTTTGACGCCAATCTACTAACAGCTTGATTATATGAAAGCTTGTCTGTGTTTGTGTTCAGGCAAAGCAAGCAAAGATAGTGTAATTTGGAAGATGACTCGGCTGAATCGAGAGGACCAAGGTCCACAGGCGCATAATTGGACACAACAC
>JARYZH020001036.1:0-44558 GCA_030021035.2 Notholithocarpus densiflorus | reverse complement strand
AATAGGGTGCTGGTGATTTTGTTCTTCACAAGTAGCACAGCTGTATCAAATTTTTTGCTCAGGAAAGAGCGTATTGGTTGGAATCGACTATTATAACGTTCATTGGAAGCATCAGCAGCAGGTTGATAAGTTTTTGCATCAAACAGGAAGATAGGAGGTTGTCTTTCAAGCAACAGTCACACAAAGATGAAAGCTTGACTGCTTGTTTTTTTTTCCCCTGGTTTTGGTTGGATTGATGTACCTGGATTTTTCCATGTAATTTTTGATAGTACTCACAGAACAGTAGATTTACTTTTTTGGAGTTTGGTTGGCTCTAAATATGTTTATAGAGTTTATGTGAGATGCAGTTACTTATTCTAAGTAGTCGTCTAATCAAGTAGAGGCTTTGCCTGCCCAAAAAAAATCCAAGCTAGCTTAATCTTGTTATATATGTTGCAGTTCTTATAATAGTTGATGATTGAATTTGAAGTAACGACTCAACCCATGAGAACATAATGCTATTTGATTGGCGAGAACCCTCTGGCTTTTTGTAATAATGAACTGATAATAGAAGACTTTGCAATGATCGCCTAGAAGCTGTATTAGACCGAGATAGATTACAATGAAATGGATCATCCAGGCCCATCTAACACTTTTCAATTTTAGGCCCATGACATCTCCTATTTTAGGCCTAAAACAAGATTTCTACTGTTAGGCCTACAACATATTCATTTTTATGGCCAAAACACGTTAAATGGTCATCTAGAAGCATATTATTATTTTGTAGGCAATGCACACTTTCCTGGATCAGAGTAAACGAAGAAATTTCTTCCTACTTTCCTCAAGGAATAATTTAGTAAATTTACCACGGAGCCAAAGATTCTCTTTCTTATTTAATATGAAGGAAATTGCATTTCCTTTGCTTTATATAATGTTTGAAAATGAGAATAAGTCTTGTGCCACATAAAGTGGCACAACAAATGCCACAATTCGCCCATGTGGTGAGTTGTCGCATTTGTTGTGCCACTTTATGTGGCACAAGACTTATTCCTCCAAAAATAAGCATGTGCCACTTTTTGGAGTGTAGCTGGCTATTCACTTTCACACTTTCCTAGGTACATGCTTATTTTTGGAGGAATAAGTCATGTGCCACATAAAGTGGCACAACAAATGCCTCAACTCACCACATGGATGACTTGTGGCGTTTATTGTGCCACTTTATGTGGCACTAGACTTATTCCTCCCAAAATAAGCGTGTATCTAGGAAAGTGTGAAAGTGAATCAGCATAGAATGGCCTTGGTTATCAAAAAAAAGAAAAAGAAAAAAGAATCTGCATGCTATTACTGAAATAGCCCTATTTTAGTGGGGAAACGGAGAAAAACGTCAACACCTGTATGATGGCAGCATATAAAACATCAAATGTTGCATTATTTTACTTAAATACCCTCTCAGCAAATTTTACCATCTCCATATTTTTTTAAGCATTTTCTCCCTTCGTATGACTTCATTGTTTATCCTTATCTTTTGATATATATATATATATATATATATATTTTTTTTTTTTCATTTCTTTCCTTCTCCTTCACGGCTGCAGATCTGGATGGCACCATTTTTTTTTTTTTTTCGTTTCATTTGACTTTTTGAACTTTGAACCCACCCAAAATTTCCCCCAACTTTGAACTCACATTAGAGACATGGAAGTCAATTTACGGTGGAGTTTTGGTAGTCGAGATCTGGATGAAGTTGATTTGCTTGCAGAGAGCTTCGTTTCAGCCTAGTCAGACTCACTGAAGCTGATGGCCAGTTATATACAGTCTATCTCCTTCCTCATTCACACCCAAAACCCTTGTGAAGTTTTTAATTTCAGATCAAATTGTTCTTATTTTTGTAAAAGAGTGTGATTTTGTTGTTTTTTTGAGAGGTTTGAACCTGTTTGTTTGTTCTGATATGGAATTTTCAACGAGGCTAAACTAGTTTTGAGCGTAAAAGGTGAGGAATGTTAAAAGATGAAGAGGGGTATTTCTGTCTTATAAATAAGAAATTTAATGATTTCTCTTTCTTCAATAAAAATGGCTCCACATGTAAAAAATTTATTATTAAATTCCTACTTTACGGGTGCTGCACATGCACCCTTTAACAGGAGTATTTTACTATTTTCACAATGGACGACCGGTCTTCTCAGCTCTCGCGTTTGGGCCACCAACTATGAAATTGTACTCTCTAAAAAAGGAATAAGTCTGGTGCCACAACTTGTGGCACAATTTGTGTCACAACTTGCCCATGTGGCGAGTTGTGGTTGGTGGAGGGGTGTCCTCACATGGACCTACCAACCACAACTTGCCACATGGGCGAGTTGTGGCACATGTTGTGCCACAAGTTGTGGCACCATAACTGCTCCTAAAAAAATTAATCAGACTGCAAATAGTATTTTCACAGTAAACTATCATATAGTCTTCTTGGCCTCAAAACAACAACTAGCATTCAATTTCTTCCCTCTGCCATTCCCATTTTCTCTCAAAAATCCATTTAGAAAAACCTCTTATTTTAATTTTCATTCACTTTCCTTTGCTTAATTTCATCAAGCTTTCTTTCTCCTCTTCCTTTTAGATCTTCTCAAACGTACCATTTCACTATGGCTTTTCTGACAAACAAACAAGCCTCCTCTTCCTCCATCACCCACCAATACATATATGATGTGTTCTTGAGTTTCAGAGGGGATGATACCCGCATGGATTTTACAAGCCATTTGAATGGCTTTTTGAAGCTGAAGGGTATTCACACCTTCATCGATGATGAACTCCCAAGGGGAGAAGAAATTTCTACTGAACTTCTCAAAACTATTAGAAGTTCAAGGAGTTCCATAATTGTATTCTCTGAGAACTATGCATCTTCTAGATGGTGCTTGGATGAACTTGTTGAAATTCTTGAGTGTAAGGAGAATGGACAAATGGTGCTACCGGTGTTTTATAAGGTGGATCCCTCGGAAGTACGTAACCAAAAGGGAAAATTTGGAGAAGTTTTAGCAAAACATGAAGTAAATAATATAAAGAAGGTGCAAAGATGGAGGGAAGCTCTAAACAAAGCTGGTAGCATATCTGGTTTGACCTATAAGGACGGGTATTTAATTACTACCCTTTCACTTTTTTTATTTATTTTTTTTATTGTTATAATTTTCAATTGTGTGTCTAGTCACTAAATTTTAAGTAAATTAACACTAGTTACCACTAATTTTTTTCATTGATGGCTTTAATTATTTTTGGGTCAAATTATGAAAGTATTAATTTTTAATTGCTAATCTAGTTGCTACAAAGATCAATGACAAACATAAGAATATACAATCAAGATAATCTTACCAATTAATTAGGACTTTCTTCTGCAATATTTAGAAAGTTTTCGAAAAAGTACTTAATAATTTTGTAAAAATATCAAAAGATGGCCCCTAATAACTTGTTTCCCCACATATATAAAATTTATGTAATTTATTATTATTTTTTTGAGGGTGTAATTTACTTTTATTAACAACTAGTGTTATGCATGTGTGATGCAAGGTATAATAAAAAAAATCATATTTAAACTAAAGAAAATACTTCAATAATATTGTTAAAAGTGAATTATAAATTAGATAATAAGAATTTACTTAAGTTACATGGTGAATACACACCATGTAAAACCAAGTTTAACATAGATTATAAAATCATTTAAAATAAATAATGAAACGCATTCTAAATTTCTTGAAATTTATAATTGACTTTTTATCAAAATATTATTTTATATTTTTAAATATTTTGTACTACGGTTTTACTTAAAAGTAAACTATGTTAATTGTAAGGACTCGATTTGAGTCCCTAGCCCAAAAGGTGGATGGACTTAGGCCCAAAAAGCCTAAAACAGTGAATTTTTAGAGAGTGGGTTGAAAAATTGGGCTTTAAAGAATCAGACAACCACTAAAGTGGACTCAGATGACCAGAGAATGAAGATAGAAAAGTTTACACTGAAGAAAATCATCTTCGGCACAGTCTGAGGAGATCAGTTCTTATATATTTCTCTCAAGTTTGGTTACAAATACAATTCTTGATTGCTACAGTCTTTTTCCCTTAATTTCTCGATCCCCCTCTCTCATTGCGCTCTTCTTCCTTTATACTACCTTCCCCTTTCATCTCTACCCTTCACGTGCTAACCAGATGGTTGGTGTTGATACTTGTCCCATTAGCACATTCCTAAAGTCTTTGTGTAGTAGCTGTGTAAGGCTGAAAACTACTGTTCAGGTATCACTTCCACATTAATGCGGCCAGAGAGTTAGCTGCAGAGTATTTAATGCAGTAGTAGCAGCTTTCCCTTGAGATATTTCATGGCCTCCTTTTGTCTTGTTCCTTTTGGATACTTATCCGCATCAGTGGAATCGTCCGGGACGTTGCTCTTGGTGTCAGACCATACCTTCTGACCTCGGCCTTGCTCAACCGAGGAAATATTCATCCTCGGACCATCTTCTTAGTTGATTGTGATCAGACTTCAACTATTCACTTACCAATATGGACTCTCATAAAGGTGTTTACCTGTCCTCGGACTACTTAATGTCCTTGGATTGGGCCCCTAGCCCAATATACTTTACAGATTCATACCTCTAGGCCTATCACCCCTACATTAATAATTTTAATTTATTTATAATAAGCGAAAGGGTGGAATTATATTACACTACATAGTGCAAACATGACATGTATAATTAAACTTTTATTATTAAACCAAAAATTATTGGTAGGCCATTAACATAATATAAAATAAATAATGAAATTTCTCTCAAAATTTGAAAAACTCTTCGGAGTAGAATTTTAATTGGGTAACTTTTATTTAAAATTTTTGAAACATTGACGATAGAGTTCAACTTAGAGCAACTATGAAATTGTTATAATTTACTTATAATACACCAAATGATCTAAAGCGAATAAAAGAAAAAGAAAAATATAAACCAAATAAATAAAGAGGAGGGCATCCACTTAGCACAACTACAATGTAGGATACAATTTTTATTAGTATATAGTATATGGTATGATATAATTTGGACATAAATTATAAAATTTACTTTATTGCAAATTTTTTGGTGACAATAATTACTTGATTGATTATTTTATCATTTTAAAAATTTTATATAGTGTACCAATGGTTTTATAATTTCACTAACAACATAAATTATACAATTTAATATTTAATTTATAATTAACCAATTTTTTTTTACTAAAATTAACCAAAACTTTTAAAGGCATAGGAACTTGGCTCAACGACAGTATGTCACATGTTGTAACCACAATTTTTAGGGTTTCAACTTTTGTTATATGCGAGTCGTTGATTTGCACATTACACATAAATGTTTTATAAAAAGGTAATACGAATATACCTATTATAATCAGTAAAAAATTTCTCTATTATCAAATGGAAAAAAAATTTATTGAGAACTTTAAAGGTAAAGCATAAAAATAACCGTTTCCATATATTATTTACAATATAGTTAGCTATGTTAGAAATTTGACAAATTTTCTCAATATCCAAACTTTATCTCCCTAATATCAAATCCATGGAAAATGTATCTAAAAAATTTATAAGTTAGACAAAAAAAAAAAAAAAAAAAAATGAAACAACTACTTTCAGGACCTAAAATACATCAAAACCTTGATTAAGGGGAAAAAAGTCACCTCTGATACCTAAAATGTAGAAAACTTATCTCAAAATTTTATAAATAAAATAATGTAAATAGCATAAAAAAATTTCCAAAACCAAACCCTTACAAAAACATGATTCAAAACCTAAAAGGAACAAATATATATATATATAAATATATATAAATTGTTTCTACCTCCTGTCAAACAAAAAAAAAAAGTGTACATATACAAATACTTTTAGGATCTAAAGTCCAAAAAAAAAAAAAAAAAGTTTCAAAAAAAAAAAAAAAATCACATCAACAACCAAATTGCTCTTCAATTTTTTGCCACGTGTCCATCGAAGTTTTTAATTTTTGTGGCAAGTGAATTATTAGGTACAAAAACTGAAGAGTATAAAACCAATTAAATTCTAAATTATATATATATATGTATATATATATATATATATATATAAAACTAATACCATGTAATCTCTTCTAAAAACAATGTATAACTTGAACCGTATAATTGTGATTTTTTAAAACTGTACCCGTATATATGCATAGGCTACACACTAGTTAATAATTAAAGCTAACAAAGGCTTCAGTACTTGAGGCCATTTTTAAGTTTAAAAAAAAAAAAAAAATTTGTGGCCATTTTGAGTGTGTATGTATTGTAATTTGTAAGTCTTTAAAGAATTTTATTCTCTCTACTTTTAGTTACCACCTTAGTCTCTTTTTTTAATTTTACCAAAAACCTAATAGGGATCAAATAATATTAGTAGTAAATAAACATAAATTAATTTGAATATGATAGCTGGGTAACATTATATCGCTAACACTTAACTTGGAAACTTTTCAGCCATAAGCATAACATTGCTGACATAAATGAGATGTGACATTCAAATCAACAATAACAAAGAATTTGCAAGCAAAACATAGAATGAATAGAGGGGAGAGATACAAAAGGGGCAATAAGAAATTTAAATGAAAATTTAAAACAATTGAGGAATGGTTGTAGGAAGAATAAGGTTAGAGTGATGGGGGGGAGAAGTAGAGTTTACAATGAGAAGAGGTTAAAAAATAATGTAATGCTAGAATTTAAGAGATAATGCAGGTAAAAATTGATTAAAAAATTATAGAGATATAAGTTTTTTTTTTTGTTTTTTTGGAGGGAATATAGAGATATAAGTTGAGAAGTCATATATTGCCAAAAGATATATGGTTTTATTATGATTGATAAGTTACAATGAGGTTAGAGAATGTGCAAAGTCATGGTGTACTATTGAATATATTAATATTGTAAATATATATATATATATATGTATATAAAATGGTGGTGTGGCTGATGATGTGGCTTAACATGAGCATAACAAAATTAAATTATATGCTTTAACTTTTATATATTACTAGTCGCTAACTTGTGCGATGCACGGAAAAAAAAAGAAAAAAAGAAAAAAAAGATCATCAAGCACTGTCATTTCAACCTTCATGTATGTATACTGAATTGATATTAGTTGCATTGAAAACTACAAATAAAATATAAAATAAAATACTAATTGTACAAATAAAAACCCATAAACCTTTTTCTTTTCTTTCTAAACTAAAAATAGTCCCAACCCAAAATAAGGGAATCATTGATTCCATAACATCCAAATTGAGCAGCACAGAAACGTTGAATCAAAGAACACTAAGAAAAGTGTCAAGTGGACTTTGCATTAAAATCACAATTACTTGTAGTTACTTGAATAAACAATTACTTTGAATCATTATCCGAAAGAGGAGAGACATAAAAACTTGATAAGTCTCAAAGATGAAATTCCTCAGATATATTTCAGTATCAATGTCCAAGTTCAGCCCTATGTATAGCAAGCATTAGCAAAGTATCCACGACCTTCCTCCTTCGGAATTCACAAAGCTACTCCAAAGAAAAATTGTTAAACAAAGGTATACCACCCTGCACACATATTTACTTTCTTTAAAAATTAAAATTAAAATTAAAAAAAAAAAGAGGAGAAGAAGCATAAGACAACAAAAAGAAATAAAATCTAACTTATATAATTGAATAGTTAAGTCAATAAATTTGTTTGAATCATTAAAATTCACCTTCATATTTACCCTAGAAGACCACATGCGAAGGATCTAATAATATCAAAGATAATTATTCACCAAAAAGAACAATAACTCAAGGAACTATAGATTGGAGAGGGGAAAAAGTAGGAGACTATTATGCTGCAATGAATACGAACAAAAATCATGTACTAAAATCATGCAATTATATAGAACACAACCTCCAACGCATGCTTAAATATCGCAAGAGGCACAAAACCCCAGTTTGTATCCTATCATCTCATGAGAAAAAGATTAACAAATGTAAATGAAACCAAGCCTAAACCAACAAATTCTAGCCCAATATTAATGATAGGCTATGAACTGAAAAACGCAAGATGAAGATAGGGTGTTTTACATTTTCAAACAGGAGAACATGTATGCACAAAATTCAATGATGCTATTAGTTAAGAATTATGACAGTTCAAATTAAAAATGAAAAAAAAAAAAAAAAATCAACCAAAGTAAAAGCCTAGATTCCCAAAAGGTGCTCATCAAAATTGTAGAAACCATTGGCAACTTAGGGCCCTACATCATTCAAATTAAAAAACCCAAAATTGTCCCCACATAAAAAGACTAAACACGGTCACAAAATACAAACTCATAAATAATTTAATCTAGAATAATGAATTTTTTTTTTTCAATTTCAACTGACAAATTAAACAACAAAACTATATTAGAGGAAGGAAAAGAATTGAAACAAAAACATGCAAAGAGACTACCTAGATGTTCATGGCCTTATTGCTGGACTCAAGTTGGCTTCCTGCACAGAGAAGTTTCTAAAATTTTCACACTATTCCATTACCGTAAATTTGCCAAATTCAACACACTATTCTAACTTCAAAATTTATGTATTAAACCCCCCAATAACTTGCTCACAATATATCAAAATTCTTTCATTAAACCAAATTATACCTTTTGGTAAAGTACATACATAGCAGTACATTCTTTTGGTGCTAATTAAAAACAACATATAAAATAAAAATTAATAAAAACAAAGGAGAAAAAAATTCAAATACAGCAATTAAATTAAGCTATTACAAAAAAAAAAAAAAATCAATAAAGCAAAAATAGTATGTAACCATTTCTTCATCATGTACAACCACAAACATGAAAAAATAAATACAAAAAGTACATGCAATGAATAGATAGATGGCCTCTATATTTTATTTTTTGTCTAATACATTTATTGCTTTTATGGTAATGTTAGATTGCTAAAACATAAACAAAATTTAACATCTACCTCTCAAAACTGAATAGTACCGAAAATTGGAATGCTTAACACATCAAAACACACATATACACATAACCAAAACAAAAAAACAAAAAAACAAAAACAAAAACAAAAAAAACCAATAGATCCTTTACTAAAGAACCTCAAAAACGTACAATTTTCCAAAAGCAAAAGCACATAGACACGCATAAGTACATGTCTACATAAATATCGCAATCAACATGTATATATCTCATAAGAACAAAGAGCATATTTGTTAATGTTCTAATTGTCAAGCCAAACAATCCCAAGTTTACTATCGAAATACGTGTCATAGGAATAGGAGGAGATTGACATGTTAGAACAAATTCATTGAAATTGTAGTATCTCTCACTTGCAAGAAATTGGCTGCCTACATCTAATAAATTATTTTGTAAATTTTTTGGATGCCTTTGCCAAATTGTAAATTTAATATATATCTATGCCTTCATCTTAAAAAAAATTAAATTCCCAAAAAAAGAAGAAAGGAAGAAACTTGTTTATCTTAGATTACCTCTATTCAGCTTTGCGGTGGCTTTGGTGAGAGATGATGATGAGTTCACCTTAGGCCTACGATTAAATGACAAACCACAAAATGCATTGACCACAACCCAATAAGTAGCAACAGTTTATAATTTTAATAAACACAAAGTTGTATTCTTTAATAGATAAACAAAAAGAATATTTTCAAATCTCATCAACAATAACAAAATACATAGATGAAACACACATTAATAAGAAAACCCAAAAATGATGGAGAGAGAATGCTATGGAGAGGCAGAGGCTGCATCCGAACTCGCCAAAGGAGAAAGATTCTTTTTAGTGTCTGAACTCGTCCAAATAAAAAGACTCTAATAGATTGGAGAAGATTAAATTTGAATAGCGAAAAGTTATTCAAAAAATATACTAAAGAAATATGTAAATTTCTAGCATATGAAAATAAAATTTAAAAAGCGACAGGAACATAATTGTAAACGTAAAGGATGAGGAAAGCAAATTGATTGAAATAAGAGAGGGGCAAACCGTGTGGGTTTTTTGGCATTGGCTGAGGGAGACCAATAAAAACTGTCTACGTTTCATTCTTTGGTGTTTCAGAGCCCTCCAATGGTGCCCTTCTCTTTCTCATCTCTCTAACTCTCTCAAACCAATTCTAAATTTTAAACCTTAATCAAAACCAAATCTAGGCCTGCTACGTAAATCAAAACTAAGTAGTCCAAAACAATCAAACCTAAATCATAATAATTGCCAAAATTTTTGTATATAAGAAAATACCTTTATCGATGTGGTGCCGGCGGTGTTACGGTGGTGGGATGCGTTGAAGGTGGGTGCTAGCTTGATAACATTCTAGCTTTTGGGGCTTTGCTTGCAAATAACTTGTATGGAAAAACTGTCTCAAAATTGTCTTAGGAAATAGAGTGAAGAGAGCAGAGGAGAGAGGGAGAATAACGTACAGAGAGAAGAAAGAAGTGGTTTAACAGAAACGTGGGGAAGGGGAAGAGGAAGGAATCTGAAACCGTGCAGTAAATGTGAAACCTTAAACAGAAACGTGGGGAGGAAAAAAAACATGGAGAAAGAAAGCGTGGGGAAGGGGAAGGAAAGGGTTTTGCGTGAAAAATTTTGTAACCGTGTTTTAGAAAGTTTTCACAAAGGGTCTAAGTTGAAAAGGCTTTGGACTTGGGCTTTATGGTGGAATTAAATGTATAAGAAGTGGGCTTTTATGGTGGAAATGGGGCTTTATGGTGGAGATTATTAGTATTTTAAAATGTATCAAAACTATTTTAAATTTATGGTGGAGATTATTAGTATTTTAAAAGGTGTAAAAACTTTTTTAATTTGTAGGAAAAATACAAAAAAAGAGGATGGAAATGACATGACTGTTGACGTGGCTCAACGTGAGCGTAGCAACATTAAATGCTACGCTTCAGCTTTTAGTAATATATAGATATAGATTATATAGATATAGATATAGATTATATGATATTTTAGTTGTAGTGCCGACGATGTGATTTGGAGGAGGAGGAGAACGTCGCGATTTGAAGCTCGATTTACCGCATCGATTCTGACATCTGAGATTCTCATATGTGTATATCTATCTCTCTATGTGTGTATATCTGTTTCTCTGTGTGTATATTTGTCTCTCCATCTCTTTTTATATGTCTCTCTCTCTTACTTTTAACACATTCTATCTATGTATGTAAATATGTCTCTCTCTCCTACTTTTAACGCGTTCTGTCTATGTATGCAATTTTGTCTCTCTCATCGATTAGGGACCACACTTTTGGTGATTCATTATGCTTTAATTTGGTGTTTGTCATTGTTTGGCCTTTAGTGATCAATGTGGTCCACGTGTGTTCCCTGTTATCAGTAAATTATATACATTTTTGGCATTGTTTTGTGTTCCCTGTTGGAGCTTATTGTTTAGAATGTATAGAGTCAGTGCATGTTTGACTGTTTGGTTTAGTTTTGTCTTTATTGTAATAAAATAATCAGTACTTTTTTTCCATGCATGCAGAATGGATGATTTATTTACTATGCATGTGCATCATGGGGGGCATTTCACTGAAAATCTTAAGGAGTATGTGGGGGGTGAAGTGGGGGTAGAGAATTGTGATCCTGATGAGTGGTCTAAGATAGAGATTGAGGCCATTTGTAGGGATTTTGGGTACACTGCTGTGAGCAGGCTATGGTACATAGTGCCTGGGGATAATTAGGAGAATAGGGTGTTCTACTTGATCAAGGATGATAAAGATGCAATGCTCATGACTGAATTGGTGAGGGGTCATGGGCAAATTCATGTATATGTAGAGCATCCAGTATATGATCATATCCTCATTAATGGGGGTAATGGAGCAACAATGGAGGTTGTTGTAGGAAATGAGCATGATGACTTTGTGGATGTTAGTGATTCTGAGGGGGAACTTGCTTATGATGCTTATTACAATGGTAAGGGCTACTTTTGTAGTAGTGGTTCTAATGATGAGGATGGGTCCTCTGGTGGTGATAATGATTTTGATGGTCATCAGTATTTCTATGAAGGTGACATGGATGATGATTTTGGCAGGGATGATAAGGGTGATAGGGATGATAGGGGTGATAGGAATGGTGGTGTTGTTGGGTCTGAGGGTGGTTATGATGGTGGTGAAAATCCTGCTCCCACCAATGGAGATGGTGTCCAAATTGATTCTGAAGTTGAAATAATAGGATGTAGGAGACTTGGTAAGGAACCAGTTGTTGATGAACCAGAAGAGGATTGGGCTATCACCTCTGACAGTAATGATGATAGTGATATGGAAGGGACCAAAGAAATGAACCCCAACCAGAGGTTTGTTGGAGCAGATAGTGATGACAGCTGGGATAATGAGGTTGAGGCACTAGTGCCAGATCAAATGGGGGCTGGTGTAATGAACTCAGATTACACCAGTGAGGAGTTGTTAAGTCTCACTGAGTCATCAGATGATGGGGGGGTTGATGATAGTGGCAGTGAGGGTCATGGTGATCATGGACAGGTGGACAATGTCACTAGGAGGAATAAGTTTCTAGTGTTTAAGCCAGTCTCTAATCCTGAACACCTTTGATTTGAGAAGGATATGTTGTTTATTTCTCCTAAATAGTTCAAGGATGCTATCACTGAGTATGCAGTGTGTGGTGGATAGGGAATGAGGTTTGTGAAGAATGATAAGATAAGGGTTAAAGCCAAGTGTCAATCTCCATGTAAGTTTACAGCTTACCTAGCAAAGATGTCCAGGGAGATGACTTATCAACTTAAGACCCTGAACTTGGAGCTCACATGTACAAGGAGCTACAAAAATCCAAGGTGTACTGCCAAGTTCCTTGCAAAGAAGTTGATGAAAAAGGTAAGGAGACAACCTGACATAAGACTGAAGGATATTCAAGATATTGTTCATGAGAAGTATGTGGTGAATATCAGTGCTGGGAAGGCTAGCAGGGCTAAAGAAAGGGCTCAAGAGTTTGTAGATGGGGCTTTCATAGAGCAATACAATCAACTTTGGGATTATTGTGCAGGACTGAAGAAATCCAGTCTTGGTAGTACAATTCTGATGAAGACTCACACTTTAAATGAGGGAGACTTGACAGCTAAGATGGATTTACATACTGGAGTGCCCTACTTTGAGAGGTTGTATATATGCTGGGTCGAGTGTAAGAATGGATTCTTGGCAAGCTGCAGGCCATTAATTGGATTGGATGCTTGCAGTGGTGGAAGCTGAAACCAAGGACTCATGGACTTGGTTTATCAACTTGCTGCTAGCTGACATTGGTGATAGTAAGAGGTGGGCTTTCATAACAGGCCAGCAAAAGGTATTATAATATTTTATGTTTATATTGTCTATTCCCAAATAAAATAACAAATATCATTTAGTTTATATAACAAATATTTTATGTTTATATTGCTAACTGCTTGTTGTTTACCTTGGCAGGGGTTAGTGCAGGCATTTGCAGATAACTGGCCTCATTATGAACACATAATCTGTTATAGACATTTATACAACAACTTGAGGAAGCAACATCCTGGTCTCTTGATCAGGGATTTGTTCTGGAGAGCAGCAAAAGCTACTTATGCACAGGAGTTTGAGAGGTTAATGAATGAGATGAAGGATGTTGATAAGGGTGCATATTTTTGGTTGAAAGGGCATACCACAGCAATATGGGCTAGACACATGTTCAGGACTAATGGTCTAACTGATACTGTCCTAAACAATATGTGTAAAAGCTTCAACAGCAGGATAATAAAATTCAAAGGGAAGCCCATTATCAGTATGGTATGAAAATGTCATGTACTTTATGTAATTCATGTATGCATGTTTGAGTTATATACTGTATACCATGGACTAATATGTGGGTTGTTTATGTGTGCAGCTTGAGGACATCAGACTGTATTTGATGAACAGGTCCCAACAAAATAGACTAAGTATTTTGAAGGTGGAGTCTGAGCTGAGCCCTAAAGTATGTAAAAGATTGCATAGGGAAAAGATGGGTGGCAGTAGATGGTTGGCTTGTTGGGCTTCTGACATAAGGTTTGAGGTTAAGAATGGGCTGGTTAGCTTTATTGTGGACCTATCTAAGAGGACTTGTAGTTGTAGGAAATGGAACATCTCTGGCATTCCATGCTGCTATGCAATTTCATGCATTTTCTTCAACAGAGAGACAGCTGAGAAGTACATTGATGACTGCTACAGAGTTAGCACATACAAGGCATGCTATGAGCCAGTGATTGATCCAATCAATGGTCAGAATATGTGGACCCCAACTAAACTCCCACCTGTGCAGCCTCCAATAAAGAGAAGGCCACCTAGCAGGCCCAAGAAGAAAAGAGCAAGAGAACTCAATGAACCAAGCAAGGGGCATAGCAAGGGTTTGGGTATTGCAAAGAGATGCAAATCATGTGGGAAGATAGGCCACAACAAAAGAAGTTGCAAAGGTGAGGTTGGGGGCAATTCTTCACTGCTTACAACTGCTGCTAGTGGTCCAAACAGAAGGAGTTCTAGGCCAAAATAGGTATAATACCAGTTTATTCATGAATCACCTTTTATTGTACTTGTTCTCTACCTCTTGAAGTTAACTTGAGTGTATATGTATGTGTAGACAAGTATCAGTGGTCATGGTGGTAGAGCAAGTGGAGTGGCCATCAATGAGCCAAATCAACCAAGGGTACCATCTACCAATAGAGAACCCTACCAGCAGCCAGCAAGCACTCATCCACATAGAAGTAGTGTAGTAACCACCAATCCAACTACAAGCAGTGCACCCTCCAACAGGCCAGCCAACAACAGTGCAGCAACCGCCTATCCACCTAGGAGTAGTGCACCCCCAACACTTTAACATCCAAGAGGAGGAAGGGAAGTATCACAAGTGACACTTTGAATATATCAAGAAATGCATCTAGGTACAGAGAAGTATTGAGGGCTAATGAGAGCCAAGCATCTGTGCATGGGCCAAGGGGATCAGATAATGGAATCTGAGCTTTTCACTATTTGGATTTTTTTTTTTTTAACTTTTGTCTTTTTGTAGTCAATTTGTATAGCTGAACCATGTGGTGCTTTTTGTAATGCTTTGTAGTCAGTTTGTATAGCTGAACTATGTGGTGCCTTTTGTAATGCTTTTGTAGTCAGTTTATATAGTTGAACTTTTGGCATGCTTTTTGTAATGATGGTTGAACTATGGTTGACTTATGTCCATTTTTGTATAGTTGAACAGTGGCAGCTAAGTAGGGTGATATGTGGTGCAATTACCTTTTATTTTTGTTGCCTGAACAATGGCTTAATTAACTAACTTGGATTTCATGCTTGATATCTATATTGGATGGAAAAGTCTGACGTGTCAAACAGTATAAAAAAAATAAAAAAAATGCCACATCATCCGCCACCTGGACTAACATGTCAACAATTTTAATTTTATTTTATTTTATAAAATGTCAGCATAATTTTAAATTAGAGAAAAAAAAAAAAAAAAAAAAAAACAACAACAACAACAACAAATAATTGAATCCTAACTCAGGTCTATCAACAACAACAAAAAAAATCCCTTTCCTCAAAAAATAACAAAAATCCCCAAGTCACAGTCACAATTTTTTCACGTGTCTTTAACGTCCCAGCTTTTATGATTGCACTATCTTCTCTAATGATGAGGTAGGAACCTGCAAAATTACTTTGCCACAGTGACAAAGAGAGGATCCCAAACCACAGATTCATCAAGGGGTAACCTAGAAACTACTGGTTCTCCAATAACCCTCTGCCCTGCAATTTAAAGACGAGTTCTTTATCTTATCTTTCTTAAACAATAAATCATATAGAAAAAAGAAATCTGGAGATTAGCATACATGAGTTCTAGAACTAAAGGCCAACAACCTGAAGATGGCCACCTAAACCAAATCAATCAGCTAGGATAGGGGAAAATAAAAGTCTTGGGATCTTAATCACCCGCGTACATATATATTGGGTGTTTGAGTGCGTGTATATATCAATGTGTGTCTAGTTCATAACCTTTAGAGCCATATGAAAAGCATTGTTAAACTTTTGGTCACATCCTATGAAAATCATTTTTCATGTCTTAGATTAATATTTTGTTAAGGAAGATTGCAAAGAATGTTCCCCCAAAATAAGTGAAAGCCCAATTTCAAGTGTAAAGATGCAACTTTTACTTTTAAATAAAATGATTCTCGATAATTGTAGATTAATGCTACCATCAAATAAACTTTATCAAATCAAACAGAAATTTATAAGATTAGAGAATTAAAGACCATTTCTCCAAGCTGTAGCTATTTCTTCCGTAGCATCAATGCTCATTACATTACATGAACTGTAGTCAAATCATCAAGGAGAATTTCTCCAATGATATTCATGGAATAAATTTTAAGGAAACAACCATGATAAATAAAACAGATCAACTGCTTTATTCATTAGTCTGACCACAGCATATGAAGAAATCACAGACAAGGGAAAAAGCCCAGTGTGTCCATGTCCATGGGTGTGTGACTGTCCCTGTTTAATGAAAGGAAGGAGAAGGAATTTTAGATTTTAGGGAGTGTGTTTTACATAGGTTTGTGACTGTCCCTGTTTAATGAAATAAGCAAAATTCTGAATCAAACTAAAAAGATTTGATTTGGGTTTTCTAAAAAAAACTTACGTGTTCTCTAAAAAAAAAAAAAATGATACGTTAGTCCAAGTTGCAGTTGATGTGGCAGTGAAATTTAGCATTCATAAATTATTGAGTTACATATTGATTTCTTTAATTCTTTTCCTCTTTTGTTACAACATCAACAACAATTATTCTTTGGCTTTGCCTTTTGTGGAGACCCCTTAGAAGATTGGCTTTTAGTGTCAATAGAAAGGTTCCTAAGTCCCTACATGCAACCCATGTAGTTGAGTCAATTTGTTATCATTTACTTTCTGCTCAGATGCGTATGCCATTTTCAACATTCTTTACCTATATGAGGACTGTGTTATCATCTTTATGAGTTACAATGTGTAAATGGGAAATACACTGAATTTTAAATGCTTTTATTTTCTAGCAATGAAATACATCAATGTAGAATGTATTTAATTTTTAGGGCATTTTATGTTGCAATTGTAGAAATGGACCCCATTTACATGTGCCATAAGACTATTGGTGGGTGCAATCATAGAAATGGACCCCGTTAACCCCATTATCTAATATACAAAATCACATAGAAAATGCTTATGTGTTGTGAAATATATTAAATAACTAAATAGAAGGACTATATTTCAAGTAGCTAATTTGGGTTTCTAAAATCTGATTCAGAGCTTTGAATAATCGAAAATTACCAAACTTGATAGAAAATATTTAACAAGGAGTCAAGGACAAAAGCTAATAAGGTAAATTGTTAACTTTATATCCTGATGTTTTTATTTATTTGAAGCAGCTTTATGCTAAAGAAACATGCAAACTTTTTTGCAGAAAACTTAACCAATGAGTGAAAAGGCAAAGACAAAGTTGCAATTTCAATTCAAGTATCTGATTGCCCTCACTCCAACTTCTCAAAATTGGCTTAGACAATTGAGGTATGCTCATTAGTATAGTATGTTACTCTGCTTGGGATATTCTTGAATCAAACAAATGAAACTCTACAATTATAATTTGCCTTCTTGCAATTTGAACTAAAACCTATTTTGAGCTTTAGGTTGTAGAATAGTCACCTTACACAAGTCCTGTCAAAGGTGATTTGTCTACGGACAAAATTTAGCTACGAAATTGGTTGTAGCTTAAGGCTACAATCTTACTCAATAAAATAAACATTACTACATATTTTGAAAATCTAACCGTTGAATTTTGTTCTTTACGCTCTTAATACACATGTCAAATTTTGTGTCCATCAGATATTATTTACTATATGACCTATATGCTTATATTTTATGCATAATTTTAAATTACAAAAACTTGCAATTTAAATAATTTGTTGATGACATAGCTATTGATCTTTAATTTTCTAGAAATTTTGCAAGCATAGAGGATATAAGAATAAGATGTAATCCAATGGTGAATTTGTCAAAGTTCACCTCCAATAAAAAGTTATTGAGTAAGGCTACAACCAATTTTGTAGCTAAACTTTGTCCTTGTCAACAAGTTGGCTTGTAAGTGGCCTGGATGGAACTATATGCAGCCTGATCACAAGAGTGTTAGTGCCTGGGCCTGGGCATGTATATCTTAGCGGAAGCCAGGGCACCCAAAATTTAAGACATTAACTTCTTTATGTCTACAGTGGAATATTTTTATAAAAGGTTGATGATACATTCTTAAACTACTCTCTTCTTGGTTAGCTGCCTTATTAAGGCCAATTTTATGCATATTGCCTGCCTCTCTAATGAATAAACTTTTTTTTTCTTGTTTTTGTCTATATTATAACTTGGGGTCTTTTTTTAAGGGGACAATAACTTCTTTATTTGAAGGAAAATATGTGTATATTTTAAACAAGGTATGTCTATAAATATATTTTATAAGGAAAGTAAAAATTCTCTAATAAAGACCAATAATTTTTCTGTTGTATTATTGATTTTATGTTAATACTATCAAAACCTTTGACTTTTGAATGGAATTAAGTGTTTGTTATTTTATCAACAAAAAAAAAAAAGTGTTTGTGAGACCTGCAAAAACTAAGGGGACCATTGTATTAAATTAGAAGAATTGGGGTGTACAACACAAAGGATTATCTATATACATATAAGAAATAGAAAAAACTTCAATCCCATGGGAGGCAACATCCACCTTGGCCTCCCTTTTCTTAACTTGTATTGCCCCTGCTGCCTCAGATAAGGTGTTCAGGATGGGACACATGTAATTTCAATTTTTTTAATATCCCACTTAGGAAGAAATAAATCTTCATCTTCCTTTTGGGGTATTGTTGTTCTCTTGCCAAATACTATTCTACCTAGATGTAATATGACCTGAGAAAACTAAGAACTCTAATAATTTCTTCTTGTTGAAGCAAATTAAATTTACAGTCTGGTTTATTGACAATCAATCATCTTTCTATACCAATTATGCAACTGATGAAAAGATGGCAGGCAATTTCCTTTGCAATAAAATAATGTGTTTCTTGTAACTTTTGCATGTAACTGTTTAGTGTGTGTTTTCCCTAAATTTTGGTAATTGTTGGTATTGTAATTTGGTTTCGATCAATATGGGAGTAATCATGTGGTCACTTTGCTCTGAGTTTGGTTTACATTTTCTTCATTGTGATTTTATTTAGTATGATTTAAGGCTCTCCATATTGCTGATTTGTTACATATGACAACATATATGTATGATCAAATGTTGACTAATATTCTGTTTGGTCAAGGTGGAGTAAGTTCTCTGATTTTCAAAAGTTTTAGTTTTGTAATGAACTTCTCAAACTAATAATATTTATTACTTCTTGTCTAGTTGAATCTATGAATTTTATACTCGATCGTGTTTGTCTTTTATTTCTCCAACTGTATGCCTAAGAAAGTTCAAGGTGGAATGACTTTACCTTTGAACTTTAGTATGACTTTTTCATACTTGGTAAAACAAATAATTACTTTGGAGTAGGTAATTAATTTGTCATAGGGTTGGTCTTATTTAATGAATTGAACGGGGGATAGCTTTTCTTTCTTCCGTCATGTCATGTTAAAGGCTAGCTTAAAGCAGTTTCTTGAATTTATATCCCATAGTCTCAGGAGCTCCCTTGTAGTAGGTGTGAATAGCCTTCTCACTCTTCCTCTTCACCAAAACTCCACTTCCGTTTTTCTCTGAATTCTCTGACTTAAAGTCTTCAACATGGATTATATATTTCATTGATATTCATATCAAAAACAGCAAGGGCTCCCAGAAATCTTCATAAGCAATTGAGAATCTATATTTTAAATATTACTTGGTTGTTCTTAAACCAACTCCTTCTTGCACTATATCAAGAATATATGATACTATTCTGAGAATTACCTTCCCTCATTGCTTATTTAAAGGCAAAATCTTGTTACCTTGGTCTCATTTAATGTAAGGGTGCCTATTTTGTCAGTGCAGATTGTTACGTCTGACCCAGATTGTGACTAGCCAACACATAATCAACATGCACTTCATAGAATAAGCCAAAGTACAGTAACAACCAGTGACAATATCAACAAGTGCATTAAAATATGTTGGTGCCACCCATCCCTTAATCCGTCCACCTTGATGTCTCTACTCGTTGAGAGAGCTTCTCAAATTGCCTGGATTGCTTGAAATTACAGACAGTAGAAACAGCAACAACCAGAATGACAGCAACGATAATACTCCCACTATGGTACTCCCCATCTTTCCAGTCATGCTGTTTGATACATAAGGCAGAGAGAGTATAGCATAGGTTGAAAGTAAAATAACAGTGGTGTCCTCAAACGCTTCAAAGAAATAACTAAGGAGCTTTTTACAGGTGCCTTTTGGTACTTACTGGCAACATAAACATTCTTTCTATGAATGAAATCAGCCATATTATCACTAATATCTCCCTTTATGTCTGTTTCAAGAATCACAGCCAATGCTTTTACTCTGCCAGAGTGACTCAAAGCCTGAGATTTCTCATTCCTCACAATGTCACAGAACCTTTTCAGCTTAACAGTTAGAGATGATATAGGTTTGTCATGCAAGGCTGCTTCTTTGCCTCTCATAAACAAGGGATGGATGCTGAAGTCATGGGTTAAATCTGAAGTGTAAACAATTAGTATTTACCAATCAAAATAGCAATGTGACCGCTGAATTCTGATTATGAAGCGAGGGCTTGGGAAACTAAGATAGGGATCTTTGTTTTATGATGGCTACTTCTTATGATGTTTAGCCCTGGGGTGACACTGTTCTAGACAAGTTAACAAGATGTTTAGTGCGGGCCTCTCTTTATATGTTCTTTCATTTTTTGGCCATATGTAGACCTTTATTTGATACCCTACTTTGGAAGAATTTAAACTGCAGATTGTGTTATTGTGCCTTTGATTATTTTCAGGTCGTCTGGATACTTTTGTACCATATTAATGGTATTCTTATCTAATCCTTGATTCTGTTTGAAAATAGGCTATAAAGGAATATTAATAACCATTTATCTATAAAATTTGAAGAAAAAGAGAAAGTGCCCCCGTATGGCTCAAGTCAATGAACTCTTAGTCATACCTTTTTTAAATACCAAATTAATTGCATACTATCGAAAACTAGATCCCAAATAAAAATGGCTTCTAAACTTGATCTTCATGGATTGCAGCATTCCTTATGCAGCTTGTTGCATTGTTGGACTATTAACCTACAGTGTTTGAGGTTGCTCAATGTGTAGATTCACCTATTTTTCTGTCTTGTGGGTTTATCCGGAAGAATCATAATCATCAGATTGTGCTCCAAATTGGTTGTTGAGGTGTCTTATACTTCCATGAATGCTATTTTATGTTGACTATGTGGTTGGTGGAAGATTTAATAATTTTTTTAGGTATGTATTAGAATAAATACTAGGTTATGTGTGCAGGTTTGTTACTCCAAATGTGGCTGAGATTAATGCACCATGGTTTGGATTAATATTCAAGGAAGGCTAAAGCAAGTTGTTTGACTCGTCTTGTGCCAGACTACTATGATAATTGGGTTGTGCTTCTCCTCAGTCCTTGGGAAATCAAGACCGTTGGTCACAAATTTTTACTAGGCAAGTAGATTTTCATCTGGATTATGCAAAATGATAATCAAATGTAGTTTGCTATAGTTTTCTTTGTAGCCTTGCTATACATCTGTGGAATGCACATTGACTTAATTATATTTCTTTTCTTTCATTACAATAAAATCAAAATTTTTGAATTTGCCTTTGCTATGATCCTTTATGATGATTGGCTTATGATGTTGTGAAATTTTAAAGTACTCGCAAGTGTACGAACCGTACCGAAGTATAGTTTGACAAGAACGAGATCGAACCCACAGGGACTTGAATGAACGTAGGAAAATTAATTAAACCTTAACCAAATTAATCCTAATCTAGTTTAATAAAAATTGGTTTTTCTGAGATTAAATAAACTAGCAAATAATAAAATTAAGCAAATGGTTAAACTAAGCAAAAGATATAAAGCAATAAAAAGATGTAAACAATCAAAAGAAAGGAATTAAGGTTTTGGAATCCGCCTTGTAAGTCACATCAGCATATATTTATGATCATTAATTTTTCCCAACCATGCATGATAATCTAGAAATCAATCTTGCTACCATGGAAAATATTATCATTAAAACTTCTATTTAAATATCTAAAGCATGTTCTTCTTCGCTTCTTAAGTATAAAACCAAATCATCAATTGTATCCGTAGCCAAACAAATCACAAGATATATCCAATTCTAAAAATCAAATCATAAATTGTATCCATTGACAGACAAATCACAAACGATATCCAATTTTATAATCAAGAATTAATATCCAAGCATTCAATTAATTAAGACAAATCCTAAATCATGAGAAAAACATGATTGAACTCATATCTAAAATCCCATCTTAGTCAATTGATATGAAGCAAGAACAATTTAAATCATTAAAGAACAACTATTGTGGGAAAAATCAAATCACATAAAAGAAAACGTAAAAAATAAAATACTAAACATTCAGCTAGACAAATAAAATAAAACTAACTGTCATGGAAGAAAACCAAAGAAGTAGCCGCACTCTCTATGTACAGCCCCCAGCCCTAGCACTAGCATCACTTTTCTATTTTCTCCTATTTATATCATACAAAGACATGCACTTGAAAGAGAAGCTGCCTGACTCTATGAAAATTCCTAATACAAGTGAAACTCGGATTGTAAGCCACACGCTACGCTTTAAGTTGTGCCCAGCCGAAACCAAAGACTAGCCCAAGAGTGTTGTGTTTCAATAAGAAATTGAGAGGCCCACCAACAATTAACAAATGTTCATTTAAACCTCAAGCCCATGTATCTCTTTCACGTGAATAAGCCCCCTATCAATTAGTTCTTTTCTTTGCTCCTTCACGTATCTCCAGGTCCTTCTTTTCATGTTGGCTTTGAATCAATAGGCCCGGACCTCTTTTCTTTAATTTTCTTTCTACTTGCTTAGCTCGTCTTGCTTTTATTTTCTTTACTTCATGCCCTCCAGGTCCTTCAGGTTGGGTTAGCAACTGACTTAGCCCCACTTTGCATGTAAAGCCTTTATTGCCTATTAAACAAAGATAATATATCATCAGTAGCAAGATAGCTTAAAAGTATGACAAAAAATGCAAATATGAGAGTATTTTATTATATATATATATTTCATGCACATCATATGACATCTCTACAAAGATTCCTAGTAGACTACTTGGAGCAGATGTGGTTTAAAATTACTTCATTTTCATCTACTTTCATTTTTTGGGCTCTTCTTGCATTGAACAGAATTCTTAGCCTACTTTGGGGCCATTTGATTTTATTATACAGGTGATAATGACCCAGTGGAAATTATTCCATTTTAAGTGATTATTTTTGCAATAAAATCTGTCTCTATAGAATAATCAAGCTCTAGCTACGTCATCAGTCACGCAGCTCGCCATGTCAGCAGTGTCACCTCATCAGCACCACGTCACATAGCTGACCGTTGACCCGAACCGACCCGACCCAGACCACCCGGATCTGACACGTGAGCACTGACCATTGACTTTGACAGGATCCATTGACTTTGACTTTTGTTGACTTTGACTTTTGCGTTGACCTTTGACCAAAAGTTAAAATTTTCGTAAGGACCTATCTTGCCCAGTTTTTTTTGTGTAGATTCTGATTTTGGACTCCGTTTCTTCATTTGAGGCTCTGAAATTGGTCAATTGGCACATTATTTATTGTGGTTTCTTTAAAGGCATTCTTCAAGAGATCTTCTCATGCTTATCCAACCTCAAGCCTTCATCGAGTTTTTGACTTGAGTTTGAGGGAGGGTGTTAGAGATATATTAGACATATTAGCCCAATGTAATAGGCCCAATCCCAGTCCTGCTTGTACTAGTAGTCTAGGGTTTAGTCGCCTATATATACTCATGTTAGGGTTCATTGTAACAGAGGTTTTGTACTACATTCTTATACAATAAAGATGTAGCCCTTAAGGGATTCCTTCGTGGATGTAGACCGAAAAGGCTGAACCACGTAACCCTCGTGTTCTTGATGTTCCTATTCTATGCTTCCCCTTCCGCATCCACTCTAGCATATACAACATGGTATAACACATCGCGTTGCTACTAATATATTTAACAATTTAAATTATAGACAAATTTTAGCCTATGAACATGACATCACCTATTCTCATCCCAAACAATATGTATGTCTGTAGTCTTGGCATAAATTACAGACAACTTTTAGCCTTTGAACACAACATCATTTAATGTTAGTTGGTATGAGAAAAAATTTTTGCTTCAAGAATACAATCGACCAAAAAAAACACCCACAAAAAGCATAAGTCTAGAAATAATCAATTATATGTTGAAGAAAATGCAATTGCTCATTTTTCCTGTTATATCGCAACTCTCACTGATAGGCTAAAAACGTATTGACCCATTGTGATAGATTAATTGATAATTAGCCAAATTTATTAATTAATCAAATTAACATGCAAATGCGTGGTAGCACAAACAAATCACCAATTAAACTAAGTATACAATGGAAAATAAATTGACATGGTGATTTGTTTACAAATGGGGAAAACCTACACGGCAAAAACCCCACCGGGTGATTTTAAGGTCACCACTCCCGAGAATCCACTATTATCAAAACAAACGGTTACAAGTAAAGGAATCTCAGTACCTTATACCAACCTACAGTTGACCCCTTACCCCAATACCCAATTGGACTTGTTCTGTAGTGACAATCTCTCCTTTACAATGCACGGCTCCCAGTACGTGACTAACCAATTGCGCGGATCCCAGTACGTGACTTCAATCACCAACTAGAAAAGGTTGTTGGCTGCAAAGTTTTTCAGTTCATCCAGACGATGAAGATCAAGAAGATGCTTGGTTACAAAACCCTACGATGCATAAACATAGCAACTTCTTCACAAGAAAGATGAACTAAGGCAAATTCTGTCTTTGGTCACAATTTGCTTGAACAAACTTTGCTCAACACTTGTGCAACTTGTGTCTACTTTGACGGCCTTTATGTCTAGGATTGTGAGAAAAGAAAGCCCAAACACATAATCATGGATTGGAAGAAAACAGAACAGAAAAATCTATTTTTCTTAAACCTCGACAGATAGCTATCTGTTGAGCTGCTGTCGAGCCACGGGGCTGGAACAGCTCTTCAAGCTCAATAGATGCTAGCTGTCAAGTTTTAATGACATACACTTCCTTGGCTTGAATCTTGGACAGACTTGCATGGGTTTAACACTTGATCTTGAAACAAGGTTTCTTAAAGTATTAAACACATTCTAGATCTATCCAAATACAAGTAAAGTGCGCTTTATCAAAGGATTAGCCAATTATATAAAATAGTGACATATGTTCCTAACAAGTGAATCACATATGTCCTAACAATCTCCCCTTTTGGCAATCTGTGACAAAACCACAACAAACAAATGAACATATGCGAGAAGTCATAAATCACTCAACTCATATTCACTTGTTAAATACAAATAAAATCTATCCTAATACAAACTCTTGAAAAACTTTGCAAGAAGAGAGTTTATGGCAAGAAGACTTTGACAACCTGTATTTCTGAAACACTTAAAACAAAACTCATCAAGGCATCTTTGTGTGAAACAAAAATAATAGATTGCATACAAGTAATAAGAAGCATATGCATAAAGAGAGAAAAGAAACAACACATGTAAGGGTAGGTGAAAGAAACATACATCAACATATAAAGAAAATAAGTACAATGTATGTCAATAATGGTCACAAGACCCATGTACAAGAAATAAATGTATCTAAAGTAGAGAAAAGAAAAAGATACAAGTAAACCTCACTACATCCCTCAATGTGCACTCTCCCCCTAACAAAAATCTCCTATACTAACCCTCCCCCTAAGTATGACTACTCTCATAACCAAAACTACTCCCCCTTTTTGTCACGAGTGACAAAGGGTAAGAGTGGCAAGTAGACATCTCATCTGTACCGAAAGAGCTAGCATCTCCATCATCATCATCCTCAGAAGCAGTAGCATCATCATCATCAGCACTGTCGGACCCATTACTCTCATCCGCAGAGGCCACAGGAGTGGAAGGCATAGTGTAACCACCCATCTCAGCTTGGCGTTGAGCAATACGTCCAACATGGGTGTTCACCTGACATAACTCATCACTGAGAGTATCGAGGTGAGCATCCATGCACTGAAGCTGCGCCATGATGTCCTCGAGTGTCACTCCGCTTGTAAAAGAGGAGGGAGTGGATGTGGATGGAGCAAAAGGAGTGGGAGAAGCTGCTGTACCGGATCGCCTCAATTGAAACTGCGCCTCGCTCCGTTTAACGGTAGCGTAGTCAATGGTACACATAACGGGGAAGTGGTCGGACGAGGGAAAAAGAACAGAAAAATGGCATAAAATCCGCGTGATAGCTGAAGGGAAGATAAGCTTATTACGAGTAGCCGTATCCCTATACACATCTATAATAGAAAGAATGAAATATGAAGGAAAATCTATAGTGAGATGCTCAAGAAGAGAAAGCAAAAATCGAGCACGAGGCTTGTGATAGAGTTATAGTGAGAGAGAGGGTGCAAAACAAAAATCATCACCATGTTCATGAATCTAGGACCTTTAGAAAAAGTCAAACATGGTGTAAATTGACGATCACCCCAATCAAAAGGGCGCTCGCAGAAAGCAGAAATCATCTCGTCTTTGGAAACAGTCCTCAAAAGCTCACATCCGGGGTAGTCAGGATGCTCTACCCTCGGGACACGAAGCACATCGGATACCAAGTTCGGTGTGACAACTATGCGCGTACCTCGAACGCGAGTATGAAAGAGAGGTACTGAAGAATCAAGTCCATGCACGTTGGAGTAAAACTCCTGGATCAGCACGGATGGATAAGTGATCGGGACGTCACACAGTGACTCCCAACCCTGACTGTGAATGACATTGGGTAGGTCAATGTCGGAGAAGTCTGACAAAATGACTCGGCATTCCGAATGAACACCTCATTGAGAAAAGTTCTCCGAGAAGTCCTTTCAGGCATCCTCATCACGGAACCGAATAGAAGAAGGGGTAGGATCAGAGGAAGACAATGCCTCAGAACGAAGAGGGTTTCGGGATGGAGCAGATTTACATTTCGGTGCCATTGACGCACTAACGTAAAATAGAGAGAGAGAGGGGGAAGAAAGAAACACTCAGAAAAGTCCCAAACAGTTCAAAATATATAGAAATATATTGAATGGAAGGAACGTATTCATGAATATGCATGAGCATGTGACGTGCAAATATAAATAACATCATGGGCTCAGCCCAATCCAAACCTACCAGCACACAATCAGTTTAACATATATAACACACATCTAAATGCATGAAAATATAGTTATAATGCACATGGAATGCAATGCATGAAGTTTTTAAGATCAAATCTTCAAAACCCATCCCAAAAATTTCACAAAAGCCTATTGATTTTGAAAAACCCAAATTTTGCAAAAATCCCAAAAACTTAGGTCACAAAGCATGAAATGCATGAAAAAGAAGGATTAGAGACTTACCAAGTGAGGAAAAACTTGATTAAGCTCATAAAATTGCTTGAGGAAGAGGTTTAGAGAGAGAAGTGAGTGTTTGGGAGATGAACAACCACAGACAGATTGAGAGAGATCGAGGAAATGAGATCAGAATTGCGAACGCACCTATATATAGCCCATCAGTAAATCTCGATAGATAGAGGTGTCGAGCCATGTGTCGAGCTTTAAAAACTTCGACAGATGAAGCTATCAAGAGGTGTCCACAACAAAGCAAGCTCGATGGATCAAGGAGGTATCGAGGAGACAGGAGATTTCTCGATCGATCCACCTAGCTATCGAGAGGTGTCGAGATTGTGATAAAAACAACAGATGAGCTCGATAGATAAGTCAGGTATCGAGAGGTGTCGAGATTACTTAAAAACAGTTTTTCAAGAAGAGAAAAACACAAATATGAATGCAATCAAGCATGCAACTCAACCAAGGATCCAAACATCATTTTGAAACCTCAAAATCATCTCTCAATCAAAAATTTAAGCACATAGATCCCAAAAAAACACACACACACACTAAATAAGTTTAACCAATTTTATATTAAAAAACAAGTCAAGACAGTTTAGTGAGCATACATTAATACATGTAAACCTTGTTATGGCCAAATCACATTGTTCCTACACATGCATCAAGAGTAGCAAAGAATATTGCATGTTGTGTGTGAAAAAAATCGCAAGATTACATCAATGTATACATGTTATGACAATTTGAGATATGAGAAAATCACTTTAACTCACACACAATCATAACTGTTTGATGGGGATTATCACCTTCGAGGTACATCCTATAACTCCCACATCTCCTAGAATACATGCTTGCAATCATATTTAAAAGCATTTTGATCTTTTTACTTTTTATTTTTCTTTGCATATTTTTCTTTTAAGCAAATCATGCATGGGTATATAAGAGATAGAAAAGAAATACCCAATTATGTTAAGCACTTGACATTCCAATTTTGCTATGCCGAAGCACACAAATGTCATTCATAATTGGTGGGCAACAGTGGTGAGATGGTTATTTATGCCTTTCTCTTAGGATTTTCTAGTCCTTCCAGTCAAAAAGAGTGATACGAGTGTTAAGTACAAGAGATTACTTAATTTTACTCATCACAAACACGAGCCACAAAGCTCACTTGCTTAGTTGTGCATAGAGATGCTCATCTAAGTTACAAAAGATACAAAGTTTAGAAAACTTTGTTTCAATGGCCATCCAAGGTACACAAATACCAATATATACAAAACACACACTGTTTTTGTATTTTTCTGATTTTTCAAAAATTTTTATTTTTATATCCAAAAAAAAAAAAAAAAAAAAAAAAAAAAACTGAAAACAAACAAAAACATGTTAAACAAAGCAAAGCATAAAAACTAGACTGACTCAAAACTTGAAAGCAAAACACACAAGTAATGCAAACAAAAACAAGAAGGGAGAGAGAGAAAGAAACAGTGATAGAATCACTTGGAGCCCTTTTCCTTCCACACATTGGAAGAACCTTTCCTTTGAGTGAACCCTTGAACCGGCGGTGAGGGGGAAGAATTGAAACCGATCAAGTTCGAAAGGAACATGAGGGCTTTAAGAAGATCTCCAAGAGGAGAAAAAAAGGATGGAAACTGATTCTGGTTTCTCGATGCTATCAAGCCGTTGCTCTGTTGAGTGGCTAACCACTTATAACAATTTGGTCAAGTATGATCGGCAACTCCACAATGATGATAGAGAAGCTGCTTCTTCTGTTTAGGCTTTTAAGGGTTAGCCTTCTTAGCCTTAGGGTTTTTAGCTTCTTTCTTATCTTGCTTAGGGGGTGCTCCTAAGATAGATTTGCCACTGTCTATGTTCTCACTAGCTAAATCAGTTTTGACATTAGTGTTCTCAATTTCAACATTATTAGCAGGAGGAACAAAAACAGTAATACTAGCAGAAGCAATACTAGAAGAAGAGAAATCATACCCTAAACCTGTTCGATCAGAAGCAGATTTATGAATACTAAGCATTTCGTCAAGCTTCGCACTTGAAGTCTTCTTCAATTGAGCTCTAACTTGAAACAACTCCGTTTCAAGCTTCTTGGTCTTCTCAGCCAAGAAATTATTTTCAAACCTCAGTGTTCCAATAGTCTGATTAGCTTCATCAAACTTTGTGGAAAGCTCTTCACGGTCAAGTTCCACATCATTAAGCTTCTTGGTGGCCAGCCTATAGAGTTTCTCATGCTTCTCAGAAAGCTTATATAGTTTCTCATAGGCTGTATGGATATCATCTTGATCATCCATCTTCTTGAACTTAGAATCCACCAAGTCCTCTTCTTTATCCACATTTTCAACAATCCCCTCAGTAGGATTGATAGTGGCAGTGAAGGCATTCAGGATTCCGTCATCCTTATTGTCAGAATCATCCTCAGGTTCGATGTCGCTCAATGTAACAGCAAGTGCCTTGCTCTTCCCAATGCTCTTGTGATATGTAGGACACTCCTGTTTCATGTGACCGAAGCCTTGACACCCAAAGCACTTAGGTCCTACGGGAACGGTGTACTGACCACCATCCTTAGCATCCTTCTTCCCTTTGTCTTGGCTCTTGAACTGAGAAGAACTGGATTGCCTATAGTCCTTGTCGAAACCCTTCCCATTGGCATTCTTCATGAACTTTTTGAATTGCCTGGTGATGTAGGACTTCATCTTAGAATCTTCATCGTCTAAAGACTCATCCGTGTCACTGCTCTTGGCCTTCAGCGCCATGCTCTTGCTCTTACCCGACCTACCAATCCTTATTAACCCTAGCTCGTAAGTCTACAATTACCAACCAACTCTGTTAAAGGAATCTTGTCAATATCCTTTGATTCCTCGATCGCCATAATCTTGGCATGGAATCTCTCGGGTAGAGATCTAAGCACCTTTCTTACAATCTTGGGTTCAGGAATGGTTTCCCCAAAATTGAAAGCTGAGTTCACTATGTCCTTGAGCTTGGCATAGAACTCATCAAACGACTCATCTTCCTCCATCTTGATCTCTTCAAAGCTTGTAGTGAGCCTCTGAAGCTTTGAATCCTTGACAGCCTTGGTTCCCTCATAGGTTGTCTGGAGAATGGTTCATGCTTCCTTAGCAATTTCAGTGGAGGATATCTTCTTGAACTCCTCATTAGTGACCGCACTGAACAAAGCATTCAATGCTCTGCTGTTGAAATTCGACGCCTTGATCTTAGCATCATCCCAATTGGCCGGCGCTTCCTTTGGCTTAGTTCAGCCAATCTCTACAACTTGTCGCACCTTCTCATCTAGAGACTACAATAAAGCTCTCATGCGTACTTTCCAGTATGCATAGTTAGTTCCATCAAATAATGGAGGTATAATAAGAAACTGTCCTCTATCCATAACAAACAGGGGTCAATGGATCAACACAACAAAGATTAACCCTAATCAGAGTGTGCCTGCTCTGATACTACTTGATAGGCCAAAAACGTATTGACCTATTGTGATAGATTAATTAGCCAAATTTATTAATTAATCAAATTAACATGCAAACGCGTGGTAGCACAAACAAATCACCAATTAAACTAAGTACGCAACGGAAAATAAATTGACACGGTGATTTGTTTACGAATGGGGAAAACCTACATGACAAAAACCCCACCGGGTGATTTTAAGGTCACCACTCCCGAGAATCCACTATTATCAAAACAAGCGGTTACAAGTAAAGGAATCCCAGTACCTTATACCAACATACAGTTGAACCCTTACCCCAATGCCTAATTGGACTTGTTCTGTAGTGACAATCTCTCCTTTTCAATGCACGGCTCCCAGTACGTGACTAACCAATTGCGAGGATCCCAGTACGCGACTTCAATCACCAACTAGAAAAGGTTGTTGGCTGCAAAGTTCTTCAGTTCATCCAGACGATGAAGATCAAGAAGATGCTTGGTTACAAAACCCTACGGTGCACAAACACAGCAACTTCTTCACAAGAAAAATGAACTAGGGCAAATTCTGTCTCCGGTCACAATTTGCTTGAACAAACTTTGCTCAACACTTGTGCAACTTGTGTCTACTTTGACGGCCTTTAAAATAATCCTTTTATATGTCTAGGGTTGTGAGAAAAGAAAGCCCAAACACATAATCACAGATTGGAAGAAAACAGAATAGAAAAATCTATTTTTCTTAAACCTCGACAGATAGCTATTTGTCGAGCTGCTGTCGAGCCACGGGGCTGGAACAGCTCTTCAAGCTCGATAGATGCTAGCTGTCGAGCTTTAATGACAGGCACTTCCTTGGCTTGAATCTTGGACAGACTTGCATGGCTTTAACACTTGATCTTGAAACAAGGTTTCTTGAAGTATTAAACACATCCTAGATCTACCCAAATACAAGTAAAGTGCGTTTTGTCAAAAGATTAGCCAATTACATAAAATAGTGACATATGTTCCTAACAAGTGAATCACATATGTCCTAACACTCACATCCAAGAAATAGATGTTGGACCAAATGATCTAGATGAATGTCATATTCCCATTTTCCTCATCTCTTTGTTTTTCTCTTGTCAACTATGAACTATCATTTGGCCAACCCTTGCAATTTGAATTACTTCTCTGGTCACCTCTTTCTCTTTTATCATAGTTTAAAATAAAGACTACATAATATTTACAAAGGGAAAAAAAATCATATAATGAGCCAATGAGCTTTGGGCTTTAGCTCAAATGACACTTTCCCTTCCTGTTGATCATCTTTCATTCGTAAGAATTTGAAGAAAAAGAGTGTTCCACAGAATTTGAGTTTCATGACAACAAATTTACTGCTTTGCTATTCCTGAACTTGAGTCATCCAGCTACTTATATATCAAACTAATTGTGTACTCATGAACCTGCTTCTTACATCCGAAAACATTTTACAATGAAACAAATGGAACCTTAAACCATGTTGTATTGATTTTAAAAAAAAATCATAAAGAAAATATTGCTTATGGTCCAGTATTTGGAATGATAGGAAACAAGGGATTTCTGTGTAAATATCAGCCTACCATACTAGTAAGTATTGAATAGTAATGAAAACTTTGATTCAGATCCAATCAATTTGAGGCCCATGACAAGCTCTCAAGGAATTTTTTGTTCGTCTTTCTCTTTTAATAGTAGGATTATAATTCGTTCATATAATGTGGTGTAAGATTTGAGGGCTGAGAGGCTAAAAAAGCAATGTTTTCCGTTGACAAATTTGCTCAATCAAGTGTTGGGTCAACGTTAGGCGAAACATTCAAACCAACAACTTTTTGAATATGGTTGATTTCGTTCAATTGATCTTCACTTCTTGACCAATAAACTTGCAAAGTGAACAATTTTCTTCAGACTTCAACCTCCCTTACACCAAATTATTACAATGATCTTGAAAAACAATTACAAAGAAACTTTTTCCTTACAAAGAAATTTTTGTCATAAAATTTAGCCAACACCTAAAATCTTAACAATTTATACTCATAACAATAAAGTCTCATTTTTAACGGTAGTTTTTTTCATGCTTTCTAAAGTCACAAACAAACAAATATCATTAATTATAAAAGATTCACGTGCCTCTCAATGATCCAAAGCTTATATAAGAATAAACAACTCCACTATACATTAACTAAATTGATGATTTAATTCACGTAATTGAGAATTCATTGCAACATAAAAATATGTACTTAATAATGATGCACAATGATAAAGTCATCTTATTAGTGCCCAAATTAACCTTATCTTTTAGCATAACAATTATTTTTACCTAGAACAATTATGTTGCGTGCCATACAAAATGGTATTGCTATATATAGTAAGTAAAGTACCACTTTCAATCATCTATAAATTTTTTATAAGTTATTTGGTGGGTGGATGAAACAAGTTGCATGTCATCAAGTCCGGTCATTCTACCGTACCCCCTATTTTTTTTAAGGGTATGGTACTCACCTAAATATGAACCATTAAATTAATGTTGTTTCTTGATTTAATTTAAGGGAATAATTGTTACTGGTAAAGCAGGTCATGTATTTAAACAAAGAAAAAAAAAATCACTTCTCTTTCTACGCTTCAGAACTCTCTCTACGCTTCTATCTGTAAGCTTCTTCTCTCTCAACTTCTTTCTCTTCCAATCCAGCTACAAGACCAGAGCCACCACTTCTAAACAAAACCCTAAGCAAGACTCACAGTGTAAGAAACAAAGTATTTTAATTCCAGCTACTCTCTACTCCGACAACGGTATTGACCTACACCATTGAGGCCGTCAAAAAGGTCACTCCCGTCAAAAAGGTCGCTCTCTCTCTTTTTTCTCCGTCTAAGTTGATTTTAGTACTAATAAACGATTATTATGGTTTTTTTGACAATCAACGCATGAGATATATGTGAATTGTTTTAACTTTTATTCCCTGTTACTAATCCGATTATTAATTGCTTTACTTTGGGTGTTGTTTGTTTTGAAGGCCGATTTAGATTACAAGAGTTTATTAAGATTCTAAGTTTCATTGAGGATGTTGGGTTGAATATCAAATTATTTTTGCAATTTTGTGATTTTGTATGACTGACTTGCCTTGGTTGTTTTAATGAGTTGGCATGCTCTTTGTAAGGACGACTCAATCATGGCTTTAAAAAGAAGGCATGCCAAGTGCTTGAGGAAAGTTCTCATAGAGTTTCAAATAGGGGTTTCTCTCAACCTTTTATTTTGGACCTCTGTCCTTGTAAAAGGCATGCCAAAATCAACTGCCTAACTGAAGGGAGTTGATTGTTGTGTTGTTGTTTCGAGAAGGCATCAACTTTTTAAAGCTTGCATGCATCGTTTTGTTTTTTAATGTATTTGCTTTTAGATTGTTAGTACACCATGGCATGATATGTTTCATTATGTATTCTTAAACGTTTAGTGGACAATGGGAAAAATATTTTAAAGTTTTTGTGTGATACTAAGCTTGTTTAATCCATTTTGCAGTGGGGTTAGATTAAGTTCTGTTATTGCAGCTTGATGGGAAGTATGTCGTTTACTCTTACACTGGGTGTAGTGATGAAGATTTTACCATCGAATGATGAAGTACATTGTTGTCTGTTGACCACCTATTAATGGGTGTTTTGAGGAAAGAGTTCCTAGTCATTTGAATCAAATCACTTAAAATGCATTTGACAAAGTTTTATACATTTATTTATTTATTATTTATTATTTATTTCTAAATGACATCCCCACCTATTAGCACTAGCATCCAAAGATGCAAAAAAAAAAAAAAAAAAAAAAAAAAAAAAAACCTATTTTGCATTCTCAAACACTATTTTATCTATTTTACCAACTCATTTTACAACTCACCCTACATCTTAGTTTTTATTTTTACATACAACCCAATAAAATAATATAAACTTCCTAATAAAATAATAAAAAGTATTTTTATCTCTCTCTTTCCTCCCACTATCTTTTTCTCTTCACACACAACCACAAGATTAAATATTTTTTTTTTCTTTACAACCTATGAATAGTAAGGTTGCGCATATGCAACCTTACTATTCGAAGGTTGCAAATTTTTTTAGGTGTACAAACTCGGATGGAGTGGGTTTTTACTATTGTGTTCATCCTTATAAGAATTTAAGCATAGATTAAATTTTCATTATTTTTTACAATTTTTCTTTGATTCTTTTATAATTTATATATTGTGTTGATTTAAATGAATTTTTTCTCAAGCTTTTAGAGGATTGACTTCAGATAAGATGTTCAACTTTTATACGCCAAGCATTGACTGTAAGTCTTGTACATGGAACAAATAGAGATAAGAAATTAAGAATATGGTCCATTTTGGTCGGCTTAGCTTGATTTGTCTAGACATCAATTTCTCTCTTGCCAAAAGTCCGACTTATTTTTGGCGGAAGTTTCCTTGATTATTACTTGTATACAAAATTTTAGGATCATTAAATTGGAATAGGTCCCTTACTAACCTAAACAATTGGAATAGGATGAAATTTCTTCCCATTCACACTAAATTTTGTGTACACTCCAAATTTTTTCTACATCTTATAGTGATACGTTGTTGATAGGTGTCATTCAAGTCCAACATAATTGAGAGTTGTAATTGAGACTATGGCCCAAAAGCTTTACTATTCAATACTTCGCGAGAAAAATTAAACACTCATTTGATGTAACAAGAGACTATGGAATTTGACACTGTATACATTGGGGTTTGTTCTTGATGTTGTGAAATTGCTGTAAGTACTAAAAACTCTAGTTTAATTAGTTGGCAAGTCATGTTCTTTAATCGTGAAAAGTCTACGATGTAAAACTTTTATGTTCCTACAATAAATATTTTGGAGAGAAAATTGTTAGCCCCCTCATTCCATTGGGACCCCCCCTATTTATACAAAGGAAAAAGGGTCTAATATTCCTAAGTGTGACTTAGTTACATGGAATTTTTGTGCAATTGTGCCTAGATTTCTTTTAAAAATTTAATTATAATTTTAAACTCTAATTTGGTGATTTTTATATGATTTTTGTGGTTTGATTTTGATTCAGTAAAGACATATTAGCCAAAAGAAACGTAGGTAGAGCTATTAAAGAAATATGTACTTTTAGATTAGCAATTACAAATGGCTAATGCTGCATTGTCATTTGTGGTTGTGGTATGAATAAGCAGTATGTTGTTTGGGCGACTGATTGAGGCAAAGCAATTAACCATATTAAAAGGAATTAGCAACTTTTTCATTCTCCTTTACCATTTGTGGTATGTATATGCCTTTTTCACATATGCTCAAGTGAAGTACACATTAGAATTTCCCTTAATTATGATAAACATATTAATTTTTTTTTTAAAGAAGTTCTATATTTATTAAATGATATATATATATTTATATATATATGTCGAGAGCCATGTAGCTGAATTGGCACCTCCTCATACACAAAGTGTTTGGGGGTTTAAGGGAGAAAATGTTCAAACTACGGGAGTCAAGGAAAAAAGGTTTAAGTTGCAGGGTTAGTAGCATATTGTAATTATTTCTAAATAAATAAAAAAAGATATAGAGATATATATTGTTTTCCTTGGGCTAAAGCAGTTGCGATGGAAGTGTGGAGTGGATTTTTTTTTTTTTTTTTTTGTCCTTGAGTATTTTGGATTGTTTCAAATGAGTAATGGCTCCTCTTAGGCTCCTAATATTTTTGGTTTATTGATTTTGCTATCTATAACTTTCATTCTTCTTTTCCTAATAAAGTTTGGAATTTTCTGTAAGTACATTTTTTCTTCAAAAAAATGAATAGAAATCTCCCTTCATGTTCATGCTCATGTTAATGTTCATATTTGTATCTTTTGCAATACTCAATAAGTTGTTTACTCATTTTGTGAATTATCAATTGTAGTTAAGAAAAAAAGTATAGACACAATACTATTCAATTAAACTAACGTGAAAAATTAAATCTATTAGATTAAAAAAATGGACAAGAAAATGAAAATTTCACAAAAATTTTCTTAAATAGAATTAAAATAATTTTTACTCAATATTGTTTATCAAGCAATCATGTACTAACTAACAACATTCCAATCATTACGTGCATAACGGGGTGATGAAATGGTTGTTCAGTTTATTTAAGAAATGTGATCTAGTTAATAGAAATTAAAAAAATACAATAAACTTCATGCGTAGTCATCAATTATACCTTTACGTATATCTTATGCATTTTATGAGTTTTATTTTATATAAATGTATTTCATAAAATTAACAAAATTTATCATAAAACCCTTCATTGTATTTTTTTTAAATCACTACATAAAAATGAAAGAAGTTTCTTTCCCCAAAAAAATGTTCTCCAATCATAATATTTACCAAAAAAAATCATACCAAAAAAAATCGTGCAACGCATAGGCCAATAACCAGTCTATATATATAATTAAAGCCAAAACTGAGAGAAAATTTAATTAAATTCTAAACTGGATTCCAATTGTTGTCTAATTTTGCACCATGTGTCCAATTTAAGGTTTATATAAATATATATATATATATCTATATATATATTGATTCCAAATACCGATGGACTCACCATTCCAAATACATTGCAATATACTAACCTTTTTTTTTTTTTTTTTTTTTTTATGAGATAGATTTTTTGATAAGATAGTGGCTCCTAAAAAAGGGCTATATATGGGACTGTGATTTCTTGAACATGTAATTTTAAATAGAGTGATGGTAGGTTGCAATACATATACATATACATATACATATATATATAGCCAAAACTGAGAGAAAATTTAGTTAAATTCTAAATTGGAGTCTAATTTTGCGCCACGTGTCTCATCTAATTTTTAAATTTGTGTGTCAAGTGAATTATTAGGTGCAAAAATCAAAGAGCCTAAATTTAATTAAATTCTAAATTGAATTTTAATTGGAGTTCAATTTTGCGCCATATATCCCATATAATATTTTAATTTTTGTAGCAAGTGAATTATTTCGTACAAAAATCGAAGAGTTTAAATCCAATTAGATTCTAAATCATATATATAATTGTGATTGTTTTTAAATGGACATGTGCATATGCACGAAGTTACACACTACTTTTATTAAATGAATGTATCAGTTTTTAAACACAAAATAGAAAAATAATTAGGAAATTGATTTATTACCTTGTTGACATGACACGAATTATATTCATTAACATGTTAGTTTACAAGATTTTTATAATATAATTGGTAATAACTTTAACTTCTTTAAAAAATGATAATTTAAAAAATTGACATTTGGCTTTTGTTTTTTTTTTTTTTTAATTTTCATTTTAAAATTAGGTAAATAGTATTTTTTTTAGATGATGTTCATGAGCACTTTAACTAAAAAGTCAAGACTTAAACCCCATTTGGTTGCCGAGAAACCAGAGGAAAAGAAAAGAAAAGAAATTTTCAATTTCTGCTAATAAAATGACATCTCATTTAATTATGGAGATGCAATTAATATATTTTCAAATATTTTATTTTATCATCTAATTAAGGACACACGATAATTCAAAGGATAGCTTAGATGACATAAAAATATTATTTTGATATTAATGTTAGATAGATCAATTCTTTTCATGTGCTGCTTAATAATAAGGATTATTTTGACACAATACCAAAAGTTTAGAAACAAAATTGACACGTTTAAGATGTTAAAAACCATTTTGATACATTGTACAAGTGTTAAAGACTAAAACGGTAATTAAACATGTTTTTACATTTTTTTATTAAAGATTAAATTCTATAAAGATGTGGTTTAAAACCCAAGTTTTACACCTTCCAATTCCAACATACCATATCATCTTATTACGTATTAAAGAATAAGAACAACCACACTCAATCAATTATAATACTCATCTGAAAATTCAACCAAATTGGAAGTTTATTAAGATGTTATTAATTGTGGTATGATGTACTGAGTTTTAAGTAAAAAGCTGATGTGACATCTCTTATTAGATGGTGTAAAAAATAAAATTTTCACTCCATTCTTACCAAATTCAGACTCTTTTTATTAATATCCTCAAAACCCTTTTTTTATTGCTAGAAAGGGTGCAGCTCAGAATGAAGATTTTTGTTTTTTTGACTATCCCCCTATGGAGCTTCTTCCTTTTCTAAGCCATGACTTGGCTGGTCTGTATGTCAGTAGGCGCTGCCCTACTGAGTTCCTGCTTGTGTAGTTTTTCTGTTTTTATCCCCTTTACCAAAAAATTTTTTTTTGGAAACTAATATCCTGTTTGGTTGTAAGGGAGATGAAAAAGAAAGAAGGGAGGAAAAAGAAAGAAGGGAGGAAAAAGTAAGGGAAGGGAAAGGGAAGAAGAGAGAGTTGTACATAGAAGGATTGCATTAACAATTTCTTCAAAAGAAAGGTCTTCTTTGAAAAAATAATGGGACCGTATGAAGGATTGTGCTAAGAAAATTTCTAGAACACAAACTTTTCTCAAAATTATGGGTTATGAGAAAAGTATGAAACTTCATCAAAAAAGAAAAAAAGTATGAAATATTGGTGAATCGGTCAAATTATGTATTCTCACTTTTTAATAGAAAACTGAAAAGCGAAAACGCTTGGGACCATCACAGCACATATTAATATAGAAAAATTTAATGAAAGAGGTAAAAAAAGGCTAAATGCAAAGTTAGAGCGCCACTTGGCAAGACCTCATACACTCCCGTATGAGATATCTTCTTTTATATATATATATATATATATATATATATATTGATTAAGATGATCTTATAATAATCTTGCTTGACAGAGCTCACTTCAAATTGCATGGATACATTTTTCTCTTATAATGAAATTAAAAAAAAAAAAAAAAAAAAAGGGAAATATATTCCAACCATGTATTGCTTCTCATAAGTTCATAAGTCATAACTATGAACTTATATTTTCAAGGTATAGCTGAGGGAAGATTTTGAAGAAAAATATCATCAATGTGTTAGAAATATTGTATTCTCCAGTCTCCACCTCTTAAAACATAAGCAGCGCAAAGATCATCCCAAAGCCAAATACAAATCCCAACTCTGCACTTAGGCAATTCCAGTCAATCGAAGGCCCGGAGTATGAGGGAATATCTTCAAATGTTAGAGGTGGTGATCTTCAAAAGGCACATTTGTCTTCAAAAGGCACCCACATAATCCTTTGTTCCTTTTATAGGAAGCTTCCAAAAATGTACCAAATTGCTTGATATATGGAATCAGCCCAACCAATTGATTAAATGAAAGGTTTAGGATTGACAAGAAAATAAGACTAGGTTAATTTTGATTGGTTTCTCAAGAAATGAGGAAATGTTTTCAGTTTACTAGAAGCCAATTTTAATGCAGTAAATTGCAGGGAGTCGTTAAAGTTGTTAGTTGTAATTTCTTCATTTATTTCATACAAACTTTATCCTCAACACAATGGCTCTAATATAGACATTGATGTTGTCATTGCTACTGTTTTACGTAGCAATTTGTTAACCAAGACTTGGGATGATTTTTTTTTTTTTTTGAGAAGCACTTGGGATGATTTATATGTGTGCTAAACGAACAAATTAATATCTATTTTAGATGAGATTAGTCTAATCTAAGTATATATGCGTGTGAAGTTCCTTCCTACAGACTTGAATTCCGGTCCTTGCCCACCCACCACCTCACAAGAACTTAGTACTTATGGAGTGACCATTGCACCAATGATGCGCAGTGATAAACCTTAAGGTTTCAAAAGGTAATAAATTAAACTTCATTCTATTTAACTAAAACTATATTGTATTTGGGGTTTAATATAAGCTTATAGTTTTTTTTTAAAAAAACTACTTTTTGAAACTTTAGACTATAATTATTAATTTGTTGCCTTTGAAACTAGAGTTTGATTCGTTACTTTTTAAACTTAAAAGATTTAATTTGTGACTTTTTGAAAATAGTAGATTTAATTTGTTACTAAAAAAAGTAATTTCCTTTTTTTGTAAATCATTATCAAATTGAAAATTTTATAACAAATATTTATAATTGGACCCAAAAATATAGTCCACAGGGCCCAAAGGTGTAATTTGAGGCTGTTGCTCAATTCAAGCAAATAGGATTGCATTTTGCCATGTCATTAACAGACATGAAAGATGAAACACTACAAAGATATGGAAGTGGAGGAAAAGTGAATATAAGGGTATATCGCAAAAAGCCTTGAAAAGAATGAAATTCTCATTAGAGGCTCTAATAAGAATCGTAGCTCGTACGATAAAAATTGAAGAGATAATGAAAGTAAATGTTGATTCTAGAGGGTAAAGACCTATGAACATGGCATTTTGATTTTTGACATGTGGTCAAGTCTTGGTGCGGACCAAATACACCCAGCAGGTCAAGAGAGTGTAGAATGGGAGGTAGATGATAGAAACTTCGCTTCAATTGGAGTAATGGAGACAGCTGATGTTGGAGAAAAAGTTGGACATTATAAGCGTATACCTATGAAAGTGTGAACAAGTCTTCTCAGCTTGGACGACCAGCTATGAAATTGTTTTCTCTAAAAAAGTTAATCAGACTACAAATAGTATTTTCACAGTAGACTATCATATATAGTCTTCTTGGCCTCAAAACAACAATTAACATTCAATTTCTTCACTCTGCCATTCCCAATCTCTCTCAAAAATCCATTCAGAAAAACCTCTTATTTTAATTTTCATTCACTTTCCTATGCCTAATTTCTTCAAGCTTTCTTTCTCCTCTTCCTTTTAGATCTTCTCAAACGTACCATTTCACTATGGCTTTTCTAACAAACAAATGAGCCTCCTCTTCTTCCATCACCCACCAATACAAATATGATGTGTTCTTGAGTTTCAGAGGGGATGATACCCGCATGGATTTTACGAGCCATTTGAATGGCTTTTTGAAGCTGAAGGGTATTCACACCTTTATCGATGATGAACTCCCAAGAGGAGAAGAAATTTCTACTGAACTTCTCGAAGCCATTAAAACTTCAAGGAGTTCCATAATTGTATTCTCTAAGAACTATACATCTTCTACCTAGTGCTTGGATGAACTTGTCGAAATTCTTGAGTGTAAGAAGAGTGGACAAATGGTCCTACCAGTGTTTTATAAGGTGGATCCCTCGGAAGTACGTAACCAAAAGGGAAAATTTGGAGAAGCTTTAGCAAAACATGAAGTAAATAATATAAAGAAGGTGCAAAGATGGAGGGAAGGTCTAAACGAAGCTGGTAGCATATCTGGTTTGACCTACAAGGACGGGTATTTAATTACTACTCTTTCACCTTTTTTTTTTTTAATAATTTTCAATTGTGTGTTGAGTCACCAAATTTTAAGTAAATTAACACCAGTTACCACTAATTTTTTTCATTGATGGCTTTAATTTTTTTTGGGTCAAATTATGAAAGTATTAATTTTTAATTGCTAATCTAGTTGCTACAAAGATCAATGACAGAAACAAAAGAATATACAATCAAGATAATCTTACCAATTAATTAGGACTTTCTTCTGCAATATTTAGAAAGTTTTCGAAAAAGTACTTAATAATTTTGTAAAAACATCAAAAGTAGGTCCCTAATAACTTGTTTCCTCACATCCATAAAATTTATGTAATTTACTTTTATTAACAACTAGTGTTATGCATGTGTGATGCAAGGTATAATAAAAAATCATATTTAAACTAAAGAATATACTTCAATAATATTGTTAAAAGTGAATTATAAATTAGATAATAAAAATTTACTTAAGTTACATGGTGAATACACACCATGTAAAACGTAGTTTAACATAGATTATAAATTCATTTAAAATATATAATGAAACACGTCCTAAATTTCTTGAAATTTATAATTGACTTTTTATCAAAATATTATTTTATATTTTTAGATATTTTGTAATTTGGTTTTACTCGAAAGTAAACTATGTTAATAATTTTACTCTATTTATAATAAGCGAAAGGGTGGAATTATATCATACAAATTTCTTTTCTCAAAATATATATATAAATATATATATATATGTATATATCATACAAATTTCAATACTTATATTACGCTACATAGTGCAAACATGACTTGTATAATTAAACTTTTATTATTAAACCAAAAATTTGTGGTAGGCCATTAACATAATATAAAATAAATAACGAAATTTCTCTCAAAATTTGAAAAACTCTTTGGAGTAGAATTTTAATTGGGTAACTTTTATTTAAATTTTTTTGAAACATTGACGATAGAGTTCAACTTAGAGCAACTATGAAATTGTTTTAATTTACTTATAATACACCAAATGACCTAAAGAGAAAAAAGAAAAGAAAAATATAAACCAAATAAATAAAGAGGAGGGCATCCACTTAGCACAATTACAATGTAGGATACAATTTTTATTATATAGCATATGGTATGATATAATTTGGACATAAATTCATATAAAATTAACTTTATTGCAAATTTTTAGGTGACAATAATTACTTGAGTGATTATTTTATTATTTAAAAAAATTATATAGTGTACCAATGGTTTTATAATTTCACTAACAACATAAATTATACAATTTAATATTTAATTTTTAATTAACCAATTTTTTTTATGGAAATTAACCAAAACTTTTAAAGGCATAGGAACTTGGCTCAATGAGAGTATATCACATGTTGTAACCACAACTTTTAGGGTCCAGCTTTTGTTATATACGAGTCGTTGATTTGCATAATGCACATAAATGTTTTATAAAAAGGTAATATGAATATACATATTATAATCAGTAAAAAATTTCTCTATTATCAAATGAAAAAAAAAAAAAATTTAATCGAGATAAAATGTAAAGCATAAAAATAACCGTTTCCATATAATATATACAATATAGTCAGCTATGTTAGAAATTTGACAAATTTTCTCAATATCCAAACTTTATCTCCCTAATATCAAATCCACGGAGAATGTATCTAAAAAATTTATAAGTTAGACAAAAACAAAAAAATGAAACAACTACTTTCAGGACCTAAAATACATCAAAACCTTGATTAAGGGGAAAAAAAGTCACCTTTAATACCTAAAATGTAGAAAACTTATCTCAAAATTTTATAAATAAAATAATGTAAATAGCATAAAAAATTTTCCAAAACCAAACCCTTACAAAAACATGATTCAAAACCTAAAAGGAACAAATATAAATAAATAAATAAATAAATATATATATATATATATATTTAAATTGTTTCTACCTCCTGTCAAACAAAAAAAAAAAGTGTATATATACAAACACTTTCAGGATCTAAAGTCCAAAAAAAAACCAAAATTAAAAAAAAAAAAAAAATCACATCAACAACCAAATTTCTCTCCCTAATATCCAAAACACAAAAAACATGTCTGAAAATTTTATAAATCAAAGAGAGGAAAAAGAAAAAAGTCATAACTTTTAATTTGAAATATCCAAAAAGAAAAATGCATCTAAATTTTTATTTAAAAAAAAAAAAATAAGACATACCTCCGGCAATATCAGTTTGATAGGCTGCAATAGTGGATTATGATTGATCTTGCTAATTCCTAAATATTATAACATGGCTCTA